>JAAEAF010013827.1:0-40000 GCA_011037195.1 Triatoma infestans | reverse complement strand
TGATCCCATTTTTAAAAGAAAAAGCATCATAATCTTACGATTTGGGAACAATCTAAGAATTCAAGCTTATCCTGAGTCACCTTTAGATTCAGAATTAATATTATTCGCGATTTATTACATATAGTATCTCAAAATTATAGAAAAGATTTAATTGAGCTTAGGCTACCAATTTTAAAAGATGCCAAAGTTTGTAGCATTTATAACCATTTTTCAAAAATAAGAAAAAATTAAATAGTCAATAAGAGTAAAGTCAGATTCTCTTCTACAAATTACTTTTTCGAAAAATGTTTAAAATAAAAATAAAAGATTAAATGGTTCTGTTGTGATACTAGTGACATTACAACACAAAAAAACATGTATCTTTCACATCAGAATAAATAGTGTTGTCAGCTGAACAGTGAAAAATGTATTTTCGTTGACAACTCAATTAAGAATGGATAGAGAAAGTACACATAAACCTTCTTTTTGTTTTTTTTTTTTAAAAAAACAAACTTTTATCTGAATTGTACGTAATGCCATAAAATATTAAAGTTTTATAACACCAAATAAAGTTAGTGAAAATAATATGAATTTATGATTTTGTCTCATTAAGGCGAGTGGAATAAATATTAAGGATGTAATAAAAAAAATGACTTTTTAAAGTGAAAACTCATAAAATACAACACAAATATATGTCAAGTTGAATGACCTAGACCATAAAAATATAATTTTTACTTTTTCTTACTTCTGTAAGTGAAAGCATTGCTGTAACTTTTTTGTGAAATATTTTTCAAATTAAAATTGATTTCTGGAGGTACTTTGGGAATTGCAACTTTGGACTTTCCTCTAAAGTGCGCAATTCAATCAATTATATGTTTTATAACCAATGTTATATTAAGGTACATTGAATGTATTGTTAGAATGTGTAAGTAGGTAACTGATTTTTTTCTGGACTTTTCTATAAAAATTGATTTTAATGGCTCTGGGAAGTCTGTGGACGTTAGATTAACCTATAAATGTTTTGCCTGACAGTCTACAATGTAGTCATATTCAAGTAGTTAGGTTGTCCTAAGAGGCAACTGAAACTGTAGTTTCTTCCCACTGTAGAGATTTATATCTATTATTTAATGCAAATTAAACGTTTCTCGAAGTTGGCAGAAAATTTGTTAATTAGTCTCGAAAGTAATTAAATCATTTAATTTGTACAACTTAAACCTTTTTGAACTCAAATTAAATATTTCTTAACTAATTTATTACATCATTTGGAGCAAATACAATTCATTCTTTCTTTCTTTTTTCCATCAAGTTAGGGATTTTTTTTATTTTCTTTTAACGGTGTAAGAGGCAGTATTGCAAAAGTATCAAATTTAGTTTCACTGGAAATATACTTTTGGAGGTCCCCTGAGGCCGAAAAAGAGATTTTTAGAAATTGGTTTGTGTTTGAAGTCATTGTAACTCAAAAAAAAAAAAAATAAATAAATTGCAGAAAGTTCAAACTTGATATTTCGTTTAAGTTCCACTAGGATACCTGACAGTAAGGTATTGGTCAATATCGGTCATCTGGAAGAATCGATTTTGAATGGATTTTTCAGTTTTTTGCTATTTTATCGATGATCTTTAAATTTAGTATATCAACTACGAATATAGCAAGAGCTACAACTTTTATTTGAAAATTAATAAATAAGGGAAGGGAAGGGCTCATGTGTTAGCGCACTAGACTTCCACGCGGAGGTCTCAGGTTCGAGTCCAACTGTGCTGCTCTTACATTTTCTCTTCCTAGGAACCTCTACTGCTCACCTATCCGGTAATGGACAGTGTTGTTTGTAACGAGAGAACACTCCGGTGGCCGGCAATGCACTGAGAAGGCTCCGGGCGCCATAGATGTTGATGCGCCTTAAATTAAATAAAATTAAAACACACATAATTATATCTATTTATTTCATATACATATTGCTTATATATATATAAACCAATCTCGTAAAACACTTGTAGGTACTCAGAGGAACTCCAAAACATGTGTATGCGTGAATATTCTATTTTAAAAATTTTGTATGATAGCAACACTTCTTCAGACAACAATTAGAGAAAGTAAAAAAAAAAAAAAAAAACTCTTTTAGTTTAATGAATGATCATTAGAATTGGAAAGAATGTACGAGTAAATTTGTTGAAATCAGAAAATTTGTTTACTTGAAAATACAAGAATTTAGGATTAGAGACTCGAAGGATAAGGAGCAGAACTATAACCTAAAATTGGCTTCAGATTTGGCAAGTCTTTTAGCCCAATTATTAACCATAGCTGAAGAGTACAATTTAAGATAACGTCAGAAATATTTACTTCTTAGTCCAATACTGGCCACGTTTGAAGACTACAATAATTAAGGATCTCATGATCTCCTTTAAAATGTGCTTCTAATGCCAACTCTTGATTTGATTTATAATTTTCTTGTATAATAACATATAAATTAAAAAAAGAAGAAAAAAAGAAAAGTTTAACACTCCTAAATCTTTGTCTGCAGCTAATACAATTTTAAAATCAGACCTGGAATTCTGGGCTTCTTCTTCTAATAATATAGTGATAGTATTGGTACTTTTAAATTCAGGTAGGTAGAAGATTATTGGCCCAGAAGGCTACGCTTTTATCAAACCTGAATAATATTAAGTTTAACTTTCACAGATTTTTCAAAATTCTCTTAAAATCAATTTAACCAAATTATGTTTCAATTTTTAGTATATGTACCGCCGAAGCGAGTACACTCTCTCTTCCTAGGAGATGGACAGTGTTGTCTGTAACGGGAGAACACTGTCCGGAGGCCGGCAGTGCACTGAGAAGGCTCCGGGCGCAAATGACCTCAGATGTTGAGACGCCTTAAATTAAAAAAAAAAAAAAAAAATTATGTTTCAGATAAAAAAATGATAGGTTTTATATCTGTGCGATAAATTATTCTAAATTGTTAGAAACTTTTTCGACTAAATTCCAAAAACTCTAAGACCACAGAAATAAAGACAACAGAAATTTCACAAAGTGCATGAATCTGGCAATGATTTAATGTTTATTAATATTATTCAGTTTATAGTATCATGAAGTGATACTTTAGAGGAAAACTTAACGTCATTGATCTCTTAGAACCTCCCAAAATCAATTTTCCTAGAAAAATGTTTAAGATAAAAGTGATAGGCCTTTATATTTGTGTATATAATATGAAGTTTAAAGACAATCGTTGAACTTTTTTCGACACTATCATCCAAAAAAAAAATCGCACTTCTGTGTTTGGTGAATTTTGACCAAAACTGGTGCCAGAAAACTGTGTACGTCCGAGTAGCCTTAAATCATACTGTTGAGCATTAATTAATAAATTATACTCCATTTGCTGTAAAATAATAAAGCAAAATTTATTTACATAATAGTGCGCATGCGCATATCATGATAGTTGTGGTATTCGAGGTTATTATGAGGTTATAATGATTACAGTTTTATTTAGGATAATGGTGAGGAAAAGTAAGCTGTGTGTAGTTTAAGCATTCTGATTAGGGAATGTATGAGTTTAGTTGAATGTGGAAGTATTCGGGAAGCGGCCATCGAGCAATACACTAAGATGGATGGAGGTTGCAAACTAACACACACACTCCATAAGTCCCAGGCGCACAATGTTTAGCCCAGGTTCTATCAATCACAACTCCAATTTCCTCCACAAGTTCCCTGTACAACGCTCACAACCTCCATGCCTACAAGAGCGGCCGCTCCTCTTTAAGGGCGCCGGCAATGTTTAACTATAGATGGTGAAGTGAGGTGTGATACAACGACTATGATACAAACAGTTATAGCAGCCGTGTGAGTGAGTGAGAGAGACGGTTGTAGAATACCAGTTCTCTGCTCCACCTCCCCCTTTGTGCACACACTTAACAGAGCTGAAGCCGCTTTAGCTCGCTTGTACAGCCAGTATGACCATCTGTCATTGTCGCCGGCTACGTATGAATAATACCATGCTCTCCGCCGACCATGACTTGCACCCAAACCCTGCGCAATCCCTCTATCATCCGCTATTTTTTCTCTTCCTTTTTTTTTTAAACTCCATTTTCATTTATTTCTCTTATATCAAGCTTACTTTCCAATCTAAGTAGAAATAACTTTTATTTTTATTTTTGTTTGTCCGTAACTCTTTAACTAAAAACTACATAGATAACTTTAGGCTAGAGAAACCACTGCCAAAGGCAGTTTATAATAATAAACAATTTTTTTGCAACCATCAATATATTAAACTTCGAGAAAGTAGGTAAATCTATGGAGCAATCTTAATTTCCTATATTACATGAAACACTTACACGACATTCTCTTACAGCGATTTACATAGTTATAATTGACTAATTCTGTTCAAACTTATAATTCTTACTAGATGTAACAATTATATGTTTCAGAGTTACTATCCTTAATAGGGGGATAAAAACTTGGGGGATTAAAGCCACATAGGCTTAGGTTTCAAGGCCCAGTTTAATAATAAATACTATCCTCAGTAGCAACGCAATCTTATCTTCATGAAATTTGATAGAAATCATTACTCCTACAATTCATCAATACCCCGATCATTAAGATTACTGAATAAACTTAGTTCCGAACTAGATATTTTTCATCTCTCCAGAATCCAGTTTAAAAATGCAGTTACCGATTTTCTTAAGTCGTATCAATTTCAACACTCCATAAACTACTAAATTTTTCTTCCGTGAATAGGAAACTCTACCCTCAAAATATTTATATATACATACATTTTTTATTTGTTATTCTTAATATTTCAGGTTTGACTGATGTTCTTTTTATTACTGAACTTTTACTTACTTTCTTTTATATAGGTTTATTTGAGGTATGTATCTATCTTTCTTATAAAGGTTTATTTGTCATTTTGTTATTGTATTATTTCTCAATAAATATAATTAACTTAAAGATTAGTCAAATTCTAAATGCTAAGTAAACTCTTCCTTCATTGATTTATACTATCTAGATTAATAGATTATATATAAATATATTTATTAAATATTTCTTAGATTTAAATATTCTTTCTACATTATATAGATAATTTTTATACATAACTTTATTTTACATTTTCCTTGTCCATACTCATTGTTCCTGTTATTTTACTTTCATTTATCTTGCTTTTGGATCTCTAATGGCATTTTTAAGCGCTGTAAATACTTATGATGTTGATAGCTGAAACTAAATATTATACTATGTACAAAGAGTTTATAATCAGTTAAATAAATAAATATAAATGGTCTACAAGGTTTAGTTGTCTTCAAGATATATGAATGGCACGATCTATACATAAAAACCTACTTTTTTGAGGAAAGTATAACCTTACTCATTCCCACAAAACCTCCCTCTCTGTACATATTATGTTGTAACAAGTTTAATGAAATTCGTTGCTCTTTTTATAGAGAGAAAGTCGCAAAATATTATAATAAACTAAAATCATTAGAGGTAAACATAACCTTAACCATCCGCTAAAACCTCTCTTAAATGAATTTTTCCAGAAAAATGATTCAAATTCAAAGTTATAGCTCTTTAAATGTGTAGATAATATTTATTACACATTTAATGAAAATCGTTTGAACTATTTTCAAGAAAATTGTAAAAAAAAAAAAAAGTCAAACCCTGGTACGTCAAGTTTGCAAGATTGACTTGATTTCCAATTTTTAAAGTTTCTATCACATTCTACCCAAATTTATGTAATTAAATAATGTTAAAAAAATCTGGCGTGAAACACTTACATGACTTTCTTTTGTGAAATTTATTAAGTAATTTTATTTGTTGAAGATATGATTAAGTTATAATTCGCTTCACATATAATTCTTACCAGATGTTTAGGTGCTTTCAATTTACCTGAATGGGAGACTCTAAACTTTATAAAAATTGGGGGGGGGGATAAGCATAACCTCTCCTCTCCCTTAAATCAATTTTCTTGGAAAAAGTTACTGATAAAAATGATATCTCTACATTTATAGTTAGTATAACAAAGTTTGATGAAAATTTATCGACGTTTTCGTAGAAAAAAATCGCGATAACTGAAAAAAAAAAAAAAATTGTTCAGTAAAAACGCACTTCCGATCAACCGATTTTCTTTCAAACTCGGCATTTTAGCAACATATTTAATTCTGAATAATATTATATGGATGATAGAATCGTACACTGAATTAAGACAGCATTTGAGAGGAAAGCATAACACCATCGGCTCCTCCAAAACACACTTAAATGAATTTTTCCGAAGAAATGTCTGAAATTAAGGTTGTAGCACTCTGTAGGTGAAAAAAAAGCATTCAGTAAAGTGGCACTTAGAAGGTTTCAAAGTATAAAGAAAATCGTTGAAGCCATTTTTGAGAAAAATCTATAAAAAAAATAAAAAATCAAAATAAAATGCACTTTCGATTTGACCCAAAAATCTTCGTGTCGATAGTATAGACCATTCACTGAAAAAAATTTTTTCGTACTCAGGGTACTAGAAAACTTGTATTTTCAGTGAAATCTTAAATCCGAAAATTTGATAGGAATCGCCGTAGGTTTCCTTTTAAGTACTCGGAGAAAGAGAAACTAAAATTGAATAAAGGAGAGAGCCCATAGTTTTAATAATTTAGAAAAAAATCTGGTGTGAAATACTCACACAACTTTCTATTACTCCAGTTCTCAAAATTATAATTGACAAATTTTATAGTTTGTGTACCAAATTTAATGAAATTCGTCGAAAACTGAAAAAAAAACTGTCCAGTAAAATCGCTCTTCCGGTTTACTAATTTTCTTGAAACTCGGAATTTTGGTCATTTATTTATTTCTAATTAATTTCATATGGATGATAGAATTGTATAATCAATCAACTATGATAGCACTTTATTCGAAAACATAACCCTACCCCTCCTCTAAAACTGCCCTTAAATGAATTTTTCCAGAGAAATGTTTTAAATAAAAGATGTAGATCTTTGCATGTTCAGTTTACATATTTAATTTCAAGAAAATCATCGGAGATATTTTTGAGAAAATCGCGAAAAAGTGAACAAAAAATCATTTAGTAAAGTGGTAATGTAAACGCACTTCCGGTTATCAAATTTTTTTTGAAACTTGGAATTTCAACAACATATTTAATTTTAATCAACATTATTTAGATGATAGAATTGTTTAATAAACTGTAATAGCACTTTAGATGAAAACCTAACCCCACCCTTCCCCTAAATATACCCTTAAATGAACGTTCCCGGAGAAATGTTTCAAATAAAAGTTGTAGCACTTTGTATGTGTAGTTGATATACCAAGTTTAGAGAAAATCGTCGGAGCGATTTATGAGAAAATCGCAAAAAAAAAAAGTAAAAAAAAAACTAGTAAAGTGGTACTTCTGGTTGAGGAATTTTGACAGATAATGTACTGTACGATCTCATTATATGTATTGTACGATCATCGTAATATGAAGTTTGAACTTTCTACGTTTTTCGTTTTTGAGATATGCTGTTCACATACGAGTATACACACACACATACACACGTACAGACCATTTGCTAAAAACCACTTTTTGGACTCAGGGGCCATCAAAGCGGATATTTCCGGTGAAAACTCGATATCGAAATTTTGACACGATTACAGTACTTCGTCTTACTAGGAGTAAGAGAAAGTAAAAATAACCACATGAGTCGTTTAGTTTTAAAACTTTATGTGAACTTTATTATATATAAAAATTAAATAGGCCTGGTTATAACTCAGTTTTTGTATGAAAAAAAAAAGTAGATATACATATAAATTTACGTGACATATTTTACTGTAGGTATTAATGTGGTGTTGAATATAATCATCTGATTTAGAATAGCGTTTAGATCTAGATAAACACTACATGCGGTTATGCAATTACAACTAGAATGCCTCCTTATCCACACATGTATATATATGTATAGTTTCACATTTGTATGTCACTAATCAATATGAAGCAACTGTCCCCATGCTTTGGTTTTTATGTTAATGCCCAGTAGTTCCCCCCTATTCTATTTAGTACTGAGTAACTTAATCTATTTTTGTAGAGGGGTTTTTGGTTTGGAAGGGGGATGGGGGTGGTAATAGATACTATTTCTATGAAACACCTTTCTGCTTGTTTATACACGCATTAGCTGTATAAATATTGATTTTATGTTATATTGTAGTTAATAAGACACTTTTGTAGGAAATAATATTACAAGAATTTCATAAATATGAAATATGATGTTTGTAACATACAACTTTTCGTAAAATAGGCTTATTTACTTTCTCTTACTCCTAGTAAGACGAAGTACTGTAATCGTGTCATATTTTCGATATTGAGTTTTCACCGGAAATATCCGTTTTGAGGTCCCCTGTGTCCAAAAAAATTGGTTTTTAGAAAATTGTGCGTGTGTGTGAACAACATAGCTCAAAAAAAAAAAAATCGTAGAAGGTTCAAACTTGATATTCCGTTTAGGTATCACCATAGGATCTGACAGTAGGTTATGTGTCAAAATTCCTCAACCAGAAGTACCACTTTACTAGTTTTTTTTTTACGTTTTTGCGATTTTCTCAAAAATGGTTCCAACGATTTTCTTCAAACTTCGTATATCAACTAAACATACTAACAGCTACAACTTTTAGTTGAAAGATTTTTCCGGGAAAATTCATTTAAGGGCAGTTCTGGAGGGGTGGGGTGGGGTTAGGTTTTCATCTAAAGTGCTATTTCAGTTTATTAAACAATTCTGTCATCTAAATAATGTTAATTAGAATTGAATATGTTGTTGAAATTTCGAGTTTGAATAAAATTGGATAACCGGAAGTGCGTTTATATTACCACTTTACTAAATCATTTTTTCACTATTTCGCGATTTTCTTAAAACTTCAATATAAAGTAAACATACAAAGATCTACAACTTTTACTTAAAACATTTATCTGGGAAAATTCATTTAAGGGCACTTTTAGGAGAGGGGTGGGGTTTGTTTTTCTTTAAAGTGCTATCATAGTTGATTATACAATTCTATCATCCAAAGAAAATTAATTAGAAATAAATAGATGGCCGAAATTCCAAGTTTCAAGGAAATTAGTTAACCGGAAGTGCGTTTTCACTAAACAATTTTTTTCAGTTTTCAACGAATTTCATTAAATTTAGTACACAAACTATAAAGTTTGTCAATTATAATTTTGAGAACTGGAGTAAGAGAAAGTTGTGTGAGTGTTTCACACCAGATTTATTTTTTTTATGGAATTAAATTATTTTCTCCAATTGACAATCTTGACAATTTAAAATTGAATGAAGAGATAATAAAAATATTGAAAGAGAGTGTTTGTTATCCGTTTTATTTATCATAACAATGCAATGTTATTTGATTTGAAATTGAAGGATAATCATATTCAGGGGCGGCTTAACCTATAGTGCGGCGCTTCCTGAGACAGCTAAGAGCATCGTCTTGGACCATCATGGTACAACAATGATATGACAGAAGCGGCCAGCCAGCGCGGTGGCGACATTTATCAAACGCGAGCGTTCTATGGGCGGCTTCTTTTTCGAATATGAAAAAACTTTCTTGTTACGACGGCAAAGTTAATAGTTATAGCCGCGGGGGGGGGGTCAGGCCTAGGGGGCGCCAGGGTTTCATTGCACACGGGCGCTTCACGAGCTAGAGCCGCCCCTGATCATATTAGATAATCTAATTAATGTAGTATATTTATTCATTACAATAAATTAGAAACAGAATTATTTGAAAACAAATAAATTAAAAGTTTAAAAAAAAAAAAAGTTGAAAAGAATAAATTAGAATTAACAACATAACCTTGTTCACAGCTGATGTTTGTTTTTAACAAAGTACTGGGGCAATGGCGGCAGGACGAAGCGACAGTTACAAAAGGTTTGTACCTTTTAATTTTACCTAGTGAAGAGTGTTTTTTTTTGTTTTTTGTTATTATTTGCACAAGTTTTGTTTTACCACTTGGGCTGATGAAGAACTTACCTTTGTTTTTGTTAGAATTTCTGTATTAATCTTTAACTGGAATTAATATTTTGTTTTGGCCATTTCTTCTCAAGCGTTCTCTTAACTATTTCTGTCTCCAGTTTGCTAGGTATTTATTTATTAAATTTTGTTGTATGCTTAAAAACCCAGAATAACAATATTACATGATAAATTTTTTATTAATTAAACTTAACAATATAGTGGGAATGAATAAAAGAAAAATAGACCGTTTTTATAACTGAAGAAGTTCGATTGATTTTTTTTTTTAAACTCATCCTCATAGTACGTCTGCTGTTTTACAAACACGATATTATATTGATCTTTAATCTCTATAAGAGTGTTTCTATACGTATTATGTTCACTTCAAATATTCAGTTCAATTCTGAGGTTTTTTTTTTTTTAAGAAAATCATCAATGTATCATACGATATATTTATAAAAAAAAAAAAATGTACACCTGCTAAACCTACGCTTGTTTTTATATGAAATCAAAGTGGAAGATGTCCTTTATTACTGCCCGGGTTTGGTAGTACTGATAAGACTTTAGAAAGAAAGACTGGTTCTGGGCGCCCATCATGTGACGTTGATAAAGTTTTACAGGACGCTGTTGTGTCAGATCCATCCACAAATATTCACGCATTTGCTGCAAAACTGGCACTGCAAAACATCTAAAGGACTCTATTGTATGGGGTAGGTAAGAAGGCGAGTAGTATAGTGCGGCATGAACTTACCGCTAGGAGATTTTTATACCAATTTCAACCACCTTTTTGCAAACATTTGAATTTGATTTGAGGCTTTCTAATCGTACTGCTACAAAATATTCAAAGTGTCATTCATCAGTTTGTGAAAATGAGCTCTTTGGCCGGAAATGATCGTAATCAGATTGTACAATGTCGGGGCTATAGGCATGGCAACGCAGAACGCTTATTCCCTGTCAATTTTACTTGAGTCAAACGTGAATTATCTGCTGGAGCGTAATAATGTTGGCAGAATAACTTTATTTTGCTTAATTAAAAAGGGGTATCTTGCTTTTAAGACTTTATAAAGTATATTCAGCTTAATATAAAGTTCAAAGTTAACAGTTCTGCCGCCTAGAACAAGCTCAAAATACAAAAGATCTTCAAAGTTTCACCATAAGCAAAGCATGACTTCTTTTCCGAACCGATCTTGTCTAACCTCTGGTTGGCTACATGCCCTTGTGGACCCACTGATTCATTGCTTGTTTAGATTTATCCTTTTCCAAAGCCGGTTATCTCTTAGATTTTGATGTAGCTTTTTCAACATGCAGTTTGGCTTGGCGCTCTGACAATTCATGAAGACCTGATCTTGTCTTTCTGGCTTTCTAAAATGATTGGCGTCAAGATGCGTTTCATCGTGGCGTTACAAGCTCATAATACTACTTTCATGCATAAAAACAGATAAGAATTTTTAGATAATTACAACTATGAAGATAATATATCAATTTGAAGTGTCATAGAAACACTTTTGGATGTTTCACATCAGATATTGATAAAATAGTAATGTTAAAATTACTGTTAATAGTCGCCCCTTTATAGGAATCATAAAAGTTTTACTCATACGAACCAACAGCTGCTGAAACACTAGTTGAATGTTGAAAACTTGCAGACTTATAAACTAAGTATATTTAATGTTATTTTCAAACATTTTACACATCATGATTAAAAGTTTAGTAATTTTGTAAAAGGAATGGATCATAAAAAAAATATCTGGTGTGAAACACCCACACAACTTTCTCTTATTCCTGTTCTCAAAATTATAATTGACAAATTTTATAGTTTGTGTACCAAATTTAAAGAAATTCGTCGAAAACTGAAAAAACTGTTCAGTAAAAGCGCACTTCCGGTTTACTAAATTTCTTAAAACTCGGAATTTTGGCCATCTATTTATGTCTAATTATTTAATTTGGATGATAGAATTGTACTATAATCAACTATGATAGCACTTTAGAGAAAAACATAACCCCCACCCCTCCCCTAAAGTGCCTTAACTGCCTAAACTCCCAGAGAAATGTTTTAAATAAAAGTTGTAGATCTTTGCATATTTAGTTTATTTACGAAGTTACAAGAAAATCGTCGGAGCCATTTTTGAGAAAATCGCGAAAAAGTGAAAAAAATCATTTAGTAAAGTGGTAAAGTAAACGCACTTCCGGTCATCCGATTTTTATCAAACTCGGAATTTTCAACAACATATTTAATTCTAATTAACATTATTTAGATGATAGAATTGTTTATAAAAGTGAAATAGCACTTTAGATGAAAACCTAACCCCACCCCTCCGCATTAACGGCCCTTATATGAATTTTTCCAGAGAAATGTTTCAAATAAAAGTTGTAGCTCTTTATATGTGCAGTTGATATACCAAGTTTGAAGAAATTCGTTAGAGCCATTTTTGAGAAAATTGCAAAAAAGTAAAAAAAACCAATAAGTAAATGGTACTTCCGGTTGAGGAATTTTGACAGATGACCCACTGTCAGATGCCATTGTATACCTAGACGGAATATAAAGATTCAACTTTTTACGGTTTTTCATTTTGTGAGCTATGCTGTTCACATACGCACAGACACACACACACACCACAGACCAGACCATTTGCTAAAAACCACTTTTTTGAACTCAGGGGACCACAAAACGGATATTTCCGGTGAAAACTCGATATCGAAAATTTGACTCGATTGCAAATACTTCCTCTTACTAGGGGAGTAAGAGAAAGTAAAATAGAAGAAAAATTTTTGGTTATGAAAAAATTTTTGTGAGGATCGGTCAAGAAAGAAATATTCAATTATCTCAACGTTTCGACAGAGTTTATCAAGGCTTTAATCTAAATAAAAAAATAAAATAAAATGAGAAACCACAATAGTAGGGTAGTTAAGGGGTTTCTGGCGCAATGGCTATGTTACTTTTCTTGGTCGAGACCGAGGGCGCTCCCTCATCCAAATCAATGAGCCTAATCGATGACGTCATCCCATCATTCAATTCGAAGACGATTAAATTATATATTAAATTATAAATATAAATTAAATTATAAATAATTAAATAAAATATATATTAAATTATAAATATAAATAAATTATAAATAATTAAATAAAATGAAATAAAAAAGTTGTTTAACCTGGAATCGAACCTTAATTGTTGAGTCAGAAGACGGCAATGCAAACCACTAGACCAAAGAGGTCACTTAGTTCATAGTAGTAAATTATCATATATAAGTATGTTGCCCCCCAGGAAAATGAAACAAGGTAGTTTAACATTTATTTCATTATATCAATATATCTTTTAATAATTGATTTATCTTAAACGTTATTAGCAGTGGGTGGGGGAAACAAAAAATAACATTTCTTTAATAATTTATTTGGGTGTTATTTAACACCATGATATATAGCAAAAACTAATTATGTGAGAATAATATAAATTGGCATATTAATGTATTAAACAACATCTGAAGGCATAAAAATGTTAAAACAGTTGCAAACTAATGGTAAAATAAAACAAATTGACATATTAATGTATTTATTATCCATCTTAAGACATAAAATTGATGTATCCAAAAAAATCTTAGCCACAAATAATATTAGAACGTTGTATTTATTATTCATCTTAAGTAAATGTTAAACTAATGGCGAATATGTGACAAAAACATAACATCTTAATATTAGAACGTTATATGGGTAAGGGGTGAAAAAAAAAAAATACAAAATGGCATATTAGACAACATCTTAAGACATAAATAAGTTACAAAACAACAAGCAAACTATGTGAGTGAAAATAAAACATAATGTATTTATTATTCATCTTAAGACATAAAAATGTTAAAACAGTTGCAAACTAATGGCGAATATGTGGCAATAAACCAAGTAAAAATTGACATATCTAAAACACAATATTCATTATATATAGCAAACTAATTGAGGTATAAGTAAAACAAATGGTTTATTTAAAACATCTTAAGACATAAAAATAAAAAAGAATTATATGACAATAAGGTAAACCAAGTAAAAATTGACATATCTAAAAACACAATATTCATTATATATAGCAAACTAATTGAGGTATAAGTAAAACAAATGGTTTATTTAAAACATCTTAAGACATAAAAATAAAAAAAGAATGTAATTATATGACAATAAGGTAAAACAAGTAAAAATTGACATATCTGACCAAAGCGGTCACTTAGTTCAAAATGTCATATACACACCTCGGGAGGAAATAAAACAAGGTAGTTTAACATATCTTTTTTATTATTTAACAACATTTTAGACAATATTAAAACATTATATTAGACAAAAAAAAGGTGATTAGGGACACAAATAAATTGATTAACAACATTTAATGTCTGATACAGCTATGTTGATGCAAAACGTCTAACAAATATATTGGCTGTGAGAATAAAGTAACAATAATACAAGCACATATCTAAAACGCAACATTATATAGCAAACTAATAAGTTAAACTAGAATAAGGAGACAAGTTAATTAACATATCCGCAATCCCTCCCAACAAAATATTAATGTAAAACATTGAGGGTGGGCCACATAATGTAAAACAAGGTATAACAATTTAATAAAAGCGATTAACATTTACTTAAGTGCAAATTTAAATCATTACATATGGTAAATTGAGGTATAAGTAAAACAAAATGGTTTACAAGGTATTATTTAACAACAATTTAATAAAGCGATTAACATTTACTTAAGTGCAAATTTAAATCATTACATATGGTAAATTGAGGTATAAGTAAAACAAAATGGTTTACAAGGTATTATTTAACAACAATTTAATAAAAGCAATTAACATTTACTTAAGGGCAAATTTAAATCATTACATATGTCAAACTAATTGAGATAATACAAATGGTATATTTAAAAAACACAAAATAGCAATTGAGGCATAAACTAATGCCAAATATGTGAGGTGAAAAATTAAACATCTTAAGACATTGGTGAAAATGTAAACTATTAGTTGGGCGGCATATATTAACATCATTTTCAATAAAAATGGCACCTTGCAACCTCTATGTGTGTTTAAATGTTATATATATTAGAAGTAAAACATAAAAAAGAATGTAATTATGTGAGAATATTAATTGGTGGTGGGGGACGGCGTATATTAACATCATGTTTAAAAAAAAATGACACCATATACAAACACCTCTATTGATACAATTATAGAACATGTGTGTTTTAAATGTTATATATATTAGAAGTAAAACATCCTAAGACATTGATGATTACAGTAAGAACACAAAGTAAACTATTGGTTGGACAACAATTAATCCATTTAACATCATTTTCAATAAAAATGGCAATCTATGCGTTAATTGGTTTATTTAAAACATCTTAAGACATGGGTCCAACATATCTTTTAAGTTGGTGTTAGAGCCTAAATAATAGCGAATTTAAAGAATATGTAAGAAAAGTGGCTTAACAGAAACACAGCATTTTCATAGGTTCAAATACAAAATGACATAACAGGGGCGAAAAAATAATACGTCTTAAACATAAAAAAGAATGTAAGAACAGTGGGGGGAAAATAGAAAAACACAGTATTTTCTTAGGCATAAATAAAATTAAATCATTATATATAGCAAACTAATTGAGGTATAAATAATACAAATGGCATATTTAAAAAACACAACATCATAGACATATTAAAATAATCATTATATACAGAACTAATTGAGGTAATAACGCTAATGGTAATTATATGAGAATAGGGTGAAATTAAAAACATGAAAATTGATATTTCTAAAAACACAACATTAAAGAAATCATTATATATAGCAAACTAATGGTAATTGAGAATAGGGTAAACCAACTATCTAACACCATTTTAGACACAAAAATATTAAAATCATGCCAATCTAGGTAAAGAACTAATTTTGTGAGAATAAGTAAAGTATTATTCTGCACACAAATATTTAACACTAGTTTAAACATACAAAATAATAAGATTGAATAAACTGCTTGGTAAAAACAAGATAATTATACATGCCTTTTAAGTTGGTGTTACATTTTAAACTAAAACGTTATAAATAATAGCAAACTAATTGAGGTGAAAAATAATACAAAATGGTATAAGATCTTAGGCACAAATAATATTACAACGTTATATGGCAAACTATGTGAGTGAAGATTAATTGGTGGTGGGGGGACAGCATATGTTAATAAAATGACACCTTATACAAACACCTCTATTGATGCAATTATAGAACATGTGTGTTTAAACGTTATATATTAGGCACAAATAATATTAAAGAAATCATTATATACGGCAATTGAGACATTAAAAGCTAATGGTAATTATGTAGGTGAAAATCAAACAAATTGGACATGCTTTAGCATTATTAAACAACATCTTAGACAATTAATGGGGTCAAAATAAAACAAATTGGACATGCTTTAGCATTATTAAACAACATCTTAGACAATTAATGGGGTCAAAATAAAACAAATTAGCATCTCTAAAAAACACAACATCTTAGACACAAAATAATATAAAAAAACGTTATAGGGCAAACCAATGGGCAATAAGGTACAAATGAAACAAGTATATTAGACATCTCTCTAAAAAAAAAACAACATCTTAGACATAAAATAATATTAAATGGGGGTAAATTATGTGGGAATATTAATTGGCAGTGGAGGATGATATATTAATCCATTTAACCTCTAAGGTGGAAAGATTGAGCTCTTCACCACATCGCCATAATGCACACCGTTGGGAGGTTTGAAATGAAAATACTTCTCAATTAAAACCAATATTTGTTTAAACTGCAATAGAAACTTGCAACTAAATCTACATTAATATATAAAGTGTAAAACATACCCCCACTCCCTGGCAATGTAGTAAGGTGGCTAACTCAGGACTAAACTTGTACGTTTGACTATGTTCTTCTAGCGGCTTAGCTAGGTTGAAGAGTTAATGAACATTACCCCCCACTAATATGTTTAAATGAGGTCATCAATTAACAAACGCCCATAAAACAGAATCACCCCACTAATGAGATCACAATTGAAGTACAAAGCTAAATAATAAACTGTCTCGGGGTCTGATAAAAAGAATGACTCATTATAATGTGATAACAGAATTATAATAAATTTTGCAATAAAAGAATGACTCATTATAATAATTTATTTGGTATTATTTAACACCATTTAGACAAAATATATTAAAAATTATACTAGCAATAAGAATGAGTAAACTGTCACATAAAGGAGAAAAATAGACAAGTTATTTGACACCATTTTAGACACGCAAAATGTTGATACAATTATGACAGGGTGAATCGTGGCCTGTAAACGTCATTATGTTAAATTATTGATGTAATATTAAACTAATAAAAGTAAGGTAAAAAATCAACAAAGGAAGTGACTTTGCACATATAGATGCAATATAAGTTCACATAGTCGATGTAATTATTTTTGACAAACATTTGCCATACATACATACACAAAAACATAACTTTTACACAAATACTAATACTTAAACATAACTTTACATAAATACAGAACTTAAACTGAACTTTTACATACAAACACACACACAAATACATAAAACAGAACTTTACACACACAAAATACATAAAACAGAACTTAAACTGAACTTTTACATACAAACACACACACAAATACATAAAACAGAACTTTACACACACAAAATACATAAAACAGAACAATACAGAAACAGAAAAATACAGCAAAAGTATTAAAACATAAAAAACAAAAAAACCCATATTAGTTTTAAAAACTAATATTAAACAAAAAACAGAACAATACAGAAAAAGTATTAAAACATAAAAAAACAAAAAACCAACAGTTTTAAAACAAACTTAATATTAAACAAAAAAGTAAAAAATACAAAAACATGCAAGTATTAAACAAAAAAAGACAGTGCAACAATTTCCAACTTGAGAAGCAAGGGGATTGTCTTCTTCTAGATCTACAATTCGTTTATAAATAGTTGATTGGGATTGTTTTCTAGCAGCTTCCTTAATATATTATTAGACATTATGTTTTTATAAATTTCTTCATTAAAAAAATCCATCATCCTATGCCCATGTAAAAACAAATCCATCATCCTATGCACCTGCCTGATTGTACCGCATCCAGCGACCGCAAAGCGGATTCGGGATGAACTTAGCCTACTTGTGCAGCGTTTTATCGGGGCTGATTGGAACTTTGCCGAGCGCCCTAGCTTACACACGTTCGTCAGAACATCCGCATCTGGATAGCGAACTAGTCGGTTCCTCTGAGCTCCGAAGAGAATCAGAGGCTCTCCTGCTAGCCACTTACACATAGACATGGT
This sequence comes from Triatoma infestans, assembly GCA_011037195.1. Lineage (NCBI taxonomy): Eukaryota > Metazoa > Arthropoda > Insecta > Hemiptera > Reduviidae > Triatoma > Triatoma infestans. The sequence continues at coordinate 21,733 of JAAEAF010013827.1, read as the reverse complement.
GCGAGGACTTAATTGGATTTGAGAAGAATAGCTAACTAGTCGGTTCCTCTGAGCTCCGAAGAGAATCAGAGGGTCTCCTTCTAGACATAGGACTTAATTGGATTTGAAAAAATAGAAATTAAACTTACCCTGAGTGTTGTGAAGACGAATAAAGCTGAAGATGTAATGTAAATTACTCCACTATTAAATGAGGTCCCCCACCAAATAGTGTTAGAAATACAAAGCTAAGTAATAAACATCTGGTGTATATATATATATAAAAAAAAGATTATAAATTTTATTGACACGTAATAAGATAAAATATAAAATAATAATTGGATTTGAAAAAATAGAAATTAAACTTACCCTGAGTGTTGTGAAGACGAACAAAGCTGGAATTGTAATGTATATTACTCCACTATTAAATGAGGTCCCCACCACTTGTTAGAAATACAAAGCTAAGTAATAAACGATGAACATCCGGTGTGTGCATATATAAAAATAAGATTATAAATTTTATTGAAATAATTTTAACACGTAATAAGATAAAATATAAAATAATTATTGGATTTGAAAAAATAGAAATTAAACTTACCCTGAGTGTTGTGTAGACGAACAAAGCTGGAATTGTAATGGATATTACTCCACTATTAAATGAGGTCCCCACCACTTGTTAGAAATACAAAGCTGATGAACATCCGGTGTGTGTGTGTGTGTGTGTGTGTGTGTGTGTGTGTGTTTGTATGTGTATAAAAAAAAGATTAAAAATTGTATTAACACATAATAATAAGATAAAAGGCGGCGAAGCTGAGTACATCCTGTGTCTAGATAAAATATAAGTAATAAAGTCGGTGATTCATACACTGTTGCGATAAGGTATGTTTCTATATACCGCCTTTGTCGGCTGATTAATCATAATAATTTTATATTTAAAAAAATAAGATTATGAATTTATTTGACATAATTTTAACACCATTAGTAGTACGCACATTTCTTTAATAATAATAATTTTTTATTTTTAAAAATTTATTGAAATAATTTAACACCCAGAATTACTGCTTCTAACTTAACCTTTTATTTCGTACATAGTAATATCGTTAAACGTCTCTTTCTTATGTAAAAGCTGCATCTCACATATTTTTCCATATATGTGCGCAAAATTCCATCTTCTCTATTTTAGCAAACGAGTGCCCCATTGTAACTTGTTACACCAGTAAATGGTTTCTCTGTGGGTGAGGAAATTATATCCAACTCATTTTTTTCTCAATGATGTCTTGATTAATGTTTATGCTTATATTTTGTGTTTATGCCCCCTAACTTATAAACACCTAACATAAAGTCCCGTTTAAGTATTAGCATTACACAACTTAAAACAACTGCACAACTTAAACCAACTAACAAAAAAACAATATCACATTTGTTTAAATAATTAATACTTATTGTATGTATGTGTGTCTGTATGTGTGTATGTATATTTCCTAACTTAAAACAACTAACATAAAGTTCCGTTTAGTATTGTATTGTAAAAAAACATTCCTCATTTGGTTAAATAATTAATATTTATTGTATGTGTGTGTATGTATATATTACCTAACTTAAAAAAACGCCTAATATTGTCCCCGCAAACCTTCACTTTGACACAAACGAAAATAAAAATATACACGTCACCCTCATGTTGTTCCATCATCAATGCCTAATAATACTATTAAAAGTGTACTTATATATTATATGGATAAGGGGCTGTTCTTGCACGGGTTTAATATGCGTTATAACCTATCATTATTATCTGAGTATTCCATTTTCATTTATAAAGGCGATGTAGAAAGAAGAAAAAGAAATATGTAACAAAATCTGACATCATCTTTCCTAATCAATGCAATTTTATTTTAATTATTTTATTTTGCTATTAGTTCAGCAAGATATTCAGGTCAATCACTAGAATTTCCGACCCCCGCCAGTTTCTTCTATTTGCACTATTATAGTTGCAATACATTAATGCATCATTTCTAGCATATATCTTGATCACCAATAACCAAAAGGTTTGGTTTAGATGGGTTGGGGACAAAATATAATAGGCTGAGTTAGACAAATTGTCATTTTTACCTGCAAATTAGATTATTTTATATGAACCACGATAAGTGGGCGTGGCTTAAGTACTCGTCGAAATTGATGATTAGTCGGTGAGCATCTTGATCATAATTGGGTAAAGATTTTATTTACATAAATTGGCAAAATATAATCGGCTTAGGATGTAGGTTATGCAAAGTATAAGAGGTTAGGTTGGGCTAGGTTAGAGTAAGTGGGGTTGGGTTAGGTTCAGGTTCGGCCAAAATGTCGTCTGTTCCCGCGCATTACATATTTATTATGACTTTTGCGGCCGCAAAAGGCTAATGGCGATCAAGATATATGCGGGACTTTATTACTTGTATTTTATCTAGGCACAGGATGTACTCAGCTTCGCCGCCTTTTATCTTATTATGTGTTAATACAATTTTTAATCTTTTTTTTATACACATACAAACACACACACACACACACACACACACACACACACACACACACACCGGATGTTCATCAGCTTTGTATTTCTAACAAGTGGTGGGGACCTCATTTAATAGTGGAGTAATATCCATTACAATTCCAGCTTTGTTCGTCTACACAACACTCAGGGTAAGTTTAATTTCTATTTTTTCAAATCCAATAATTATTTTATATTTTATCTTATTACGTGTTAAAATTATTTCAATAAAATTTATAATCTTATTTTTATATACACACACACCGGATGTTCATCGTTTATTACTTAGCTTTGTATTTCTAACACTATTTGGTGTGGGGACCTCATTTAATAGTGGAGTAATATACATTACAATTCCAGCTTTATTCGTCTTCACAACACTCAGGGTAAGTTTAATTTCTATTTTTTCAAATCCAATTATTATTTTATATTTTATCTTATTACGTGTCAATAAAATTTATAATCTTTTTTTTATATATATATATATATACACCAGATGTTTATTACTCAGCTTTGTATTTCTAACACTATTTGGTGGGGGACCTCATTTAATAGTGGAGTAATGTACATTACATCTTCAGCTTTATTCGTCTTCACAACACTCAGGGTAAGTTTAATTTCTATTTTTTCAAATCCAATTAAGTCCTATGTCTAGAAGGAGACCCTCTGATTCTCTTCGGAGCTCAGAGGAACCGACTAGTTAGCTATTCTTCTCAAATCCAATCAAGTCCTCGCACCATGTCTATGTGTAAGTGGCTAGAAGGAGACCCTCTGATTCTCTTCGGAGCTCAGAGGAACCGACTAGTTCGCTATCCAGAAGCGGATGTTCTGACGAACGTGTGTAAGCTAGGGCGCTCGGCAAAGTTCCAATAGGCCCCGATAAAACGCTGCACAAGTAGGCTAAGTTCATCCCGAATCCGCTTTGCGGTCGCTGGATGCGGTACAATCAGGCAGGTGCATAGGATGATGGATTTTTTTTGTTTTTACATGGGCATAGGATGATGGATTTTTTTTAATGAAGAAATTTATAAAAACATAATGTCTAATAATATATTAAGGAAGCTGCTAGAAAACAATCCCAATCAACTATTTATAAACTCTATAAACCATATCCCATTGCTTCTCAAGTTGGAAATTGTTGCACTGTTTTTTTTGTTTAATACTTGCATGTTTTTGTATTTTTTACTTTTTTGTTTAATATTAGTTTGTTTAAAACTAGTATGGTTTTATGTTTTAATACTTTTTCTGTATTGTTCTGTTTTTTGTTTAATATTAGTTTTTTTAAAACTAATATGGGTTTTTTGTTTTTTATGTTTTAATACTTTTGCTGTATTTTTCTGTTTCTGTATTGTTCTGTTTTATGTATTTTGTGTGTGTAAAGTTCTGTTTTATGTATTTGTGTGTGTGTTTGTATGTAAAAGTTCAGTTTAAGTTCTGTTTTATGTATTTTGTGTGTGTAAAGTTCTGTTTTATGTATTTGTGTGTGTGTTTGTATGTAAAAGTTCAGTTTAAGTTCTGTATTTATGTAAAGTTATGTTTAAGTATTAGTATTTGTGTAAAAGTTATGTTTTTGTGTATGTATGTATGGCAAATGTTTGTCAAAAATAATTACATCGACTATGTGAACTTATATTGCATCTATATGTGCAAAGTCACTTCCTTTGTTGATTTTTTACCTTACTTTTATTAGTTTATGCAATGTTTAATATTACATCAATAATTTAACATAATGACGTTTACAGGCTACGATTCCCCCTGTCATAATTGTATCAACATTTTGCGTGTCTAAAATGGTGTCAATTGACTTGTCTATTTTTCTCCATTATGTGATAGTTTACTCATTCTTATTGCTAGTATAATGTTTAATATATTTTGTCTAAATGGTGTTAAATAATACCAAATAAATTATTATAATGAGTCATTCTTTTATTGCAAAATTTATTATAATTCTGTTATCACATTATAATGAGGCATTCTTTTTATCAGACCCCGAGACAGTTTATTATTTAGCTTTGTACTTCAATTGTGATCTCATTAGTGGGGTGATTCTGTTTTATGGGCGTTTGTTAATTGATGACCTCATTTAAACATATTAGTGGGGGGTAATGTTCATTAACTCTTCAACCTAGCTAAGCTGCTAGAAGAACATAGTCAAACGTACAAGTTTAGTCCTGAGTTAGCCACCTTACTACATTGCCAGGGAGTGGGGGTATGTTTTACACTTTATATATTAATGTAGATTTAGTTGCAAGTTTCTATTGCAGTTTAAACAAATATTGGTTTTAATTGAGAAGTATTTTCATTTCAAACCTCCCAACGGTGTGCATTATGGCGATGTGGTGAAGAGCTCAATCGTTCCACCTTAGAGGTTAAATGGATTAATATATCATCCTCCACTGCCAATTAATATTCCCACATAATTTACCCCCATTTAATATTATTTTATGTCTAAGATGTTGTTTTTTTTTTAGAGAGATGTCTAATATACTTGTTTCATTTGTACCTTATTGCCCATTGGTTTGCCCTATAACGTTTTTTTATATTATTTTGTGTCTAAGATGTTGTGTTTTTTAGAGATGCTAATTTGTTTTATTTTGACCCCATTAATTGTCTAAGATGTTGTTTAATAATGCTAAAGCATGTCCAATTTGTTTTATTTTGACCCCATTAATTGTCTAAGATGTTGTTTAATAATGCTAAAGCATGTCCAATTTGTTTGATTTTCACCTACATAATTACCATTAGCTTTTAATGTCTCAATTGCCGTATATAATGATTTCTTTAATATTATTTGTGCCTAATATATAACGTTTAAACACACATGTTCTATAATTGCATCAATAGAGGTGTTTGTATAAGGTGTCATTTTATTAACATATGCTGTCCCCCCACCACCAATTAATCTTCACTCACATAATTGCCCATTAGTTTGCCATATAACGTTGTAATATTATTTGTGCCTAAGATGTTATACCATTTTGTATTATTTTTCACCTCAATTAGTTTGCTATTATTTATAACGTTTTAGTTTAAAATGTAACACCAACTTAAAAGGTATGTATAATTATCTTGTTTTTACCCCCCACCAGCTGTTTATTCAATCTTATTATTTTGTATGTTTAAACTAGTGTTAAATATTTGTGTGCAGAATAATACTTTACTTATTACCACAAAATCAGTTCTTTACCTAGATTGGCATGATTTTAATATTTTTGTTTCTAAAATGGGGTTAGCTAGTTGGTTTACCCTATTCTCAATTACCATTAGTTTGCTATATATAATGATTTCTTTAATGTTGTGTTTTTAGAAATATCAATTTTCATGTTTTTAATTTCACCCTATTCTCATATAATAACCATTAGCTTTATTACCTCAATTAGTTCTGTATATAATGATTATTTTAATATGTCTATGATGTTGTGTTTTTTAAATATGCCATTTGTATTATTTATACCTCAATTAGTTTGCTATATATAATGATTTAATTTTATTTATGCCTAAGAAAATACTGTGTTTTTCTATTTTCCCCCCCACTGTTCTTACATTCTTTTTTATGTTTAAGACGTATTATTTTTTCGCCCCTGTTATGTCATTTTGTATTTGAACCTATGAAAATGCTGTGTTTTTGTTAAGCCACTTTTCTTACATATTCTTTAAATTCGCTATTATTTAGGATCTAACACCAACTTAAAAGATATGTTGGACCCATGTCTTAAGATGTTTTAAATAAACCAATTAACGCATAGATTGCTATTTTTATTGAAAATGATGTTAAATGGATTAATTGTTGTCCAATGTTTACTTTGTGTTCTTACTGTAATCATCAATGTCTTAGGATGTTTTACTTCTAATATATATAACATTTAAAACACACATGTTCTATAATTGTATCAATAGAGGTGTTTGTATATGGTGTCATTTTTTTTAAACATGATGTTAATATACGCCGTCCCCCACCACCAGTTAATATTCTCACATAATTACATTCTTTTTTATGTTTTACTTCTAATATATATAACATTTAAAACACACATAGAGGTTGCAAGGTGCCATTTTTATTGAAAATGATGTTAATATATGCCGCCCAACTAATAGTTTACATTTTCACCAATGTCTTAAGATGTTTAATTTTTCACCTCACATATTTGGCATTAGTTTATGCCTCAATTGCTATTTTGTGTTTTTTAAATATACCATTTGTATTATCTCAATTAGTTTGACATATGTAATGATTTAAATTTGCCCTTAAGTAAATGTTAATTGCTTTTATTAAATTGTTGTTAAATAATACCTTGTAAACCATTTTGTTTTACTTATACCTCAATTTACCATATGTAATGATTTAAATTTGCACTTAAGTAAATGTTAATCGCTTTTATTAAATTGTTGTTAAATAATACCTTGTAAACCATTTTGTTTTACTTATACCTCAATTTACCATATGTAATGATTTAAATTTACACTTAAGTAAATGTTAATCGCTTTTATTAAATTGTTATACCTTGTTTTACATTATGTGGCCCACCCTCAATGTTTTACATTAATATTTTGTTGGGAGGGATTGCGGATATGTTAATTAACTTGTCTCCTTATTCTAGTTTAACTTATTAGTTTGCTATATAATGTTGCGTTTTAGATATGTGCTTGTATTATTGTTACTTTATTCTCACAGCCAATATATTTGTTAGACTTTTGCATCAACATAGCTGTATCAGACATTAAATGTTGTTAATCAATTTATTTGTGTCCCTAATCACCTTTTTTTTGTCTAATATAATGTTTTAATATTGTCTAAAATGTTGTTAAATAATAAAAAAGATATGTTAAACTACCTTGTTTTATTTCCTCCCGAGGTGTGTATATGACATTTTATGACTATGAACTAAGTGACCGCTTTGGTCAGATATGTCAATTTTTACTTGTTTTACCTTATTGTCATATAATTACATTCTTTTTTTTATTTTTATGTCTTAAGATGTTTAAATAAACCATTTGTTTTACTTATACCTCAATTAGTTTGCTATATATAATGAATATTGTGTTTTTAGATATGTCAATTTTTACTTGTTTTACCTTATTGTCATATAATTACATTCTTTTTTATTTTTATGTCTTAAGATGTTTTAAATAAACCATTTGTTTTACTTATACCTCAATTAGTTTGCTATATAATGAATATTGTGTTTTTAGATATGTCAATTTTTACTTGGTTTATTGCCACATATTCGCCATTAGTTTGCAACTGTTTTAACATTTTTATGTCTTAAGATGAATAATAAATACATTAATATGTTTTATTTTCACTCACATAGTTTGCTTGTTGTTTTGTAACTTATTTATGTCTTAAGATGTTGTCTAATATGCCATTTTGTATTTTTTTTTTTTCACCCCTTACCCATATAACGTTCTAATATTAAGATGTTATGTTTTTGTCACATATTCGCCATTAGTTTAACATTTACTTAAGATGAATAATAAATACAACGTTCTAATATTATTTGTGGCTAAGATTTTTTTGGATACATCAATTTTATGTCTTAAGATGGATAATAAATACATTAATATGTCAATTTGTTTTATTTTACCATTAGTTTGCAACTGTTTTAACATTTTTATGCCTTAAGATGTTGTTTAATACATTAATATGCCAATTTATATTATTCTCACATAATTAGTTTTTGCTATATATCATGGTGTTAAATAACACCCAAATAAATTATTAAAGAAATGTTATTTTTTGTTTCCCCCACCCACTGCTAATAACGTTTAAGATAAATCAATTATTAAAAGATATATTGATATAATGAAATAAATGTTAAACTACCTTGTTTCATTTTCCTGGGGGGCAACATACTTATATATGATAATTTACTACTATGAACTAAGTGACCTCTTTGGTCTAGTGGTTTGCATTGCCGTCTTCTGACTCAACAATTAAGGTTCGATTCCAGGTTAAACAACTTTTTTATTTCATTTTATTTAATTATTTATAATTTATTTATATTTATAATTTAATATATATTTTATTTAATTATTTATAATTTAATTTATATTTATAATTTAATATATAATTTAATCGTCTTCGAATTGAATGATGGGATGACGTCATCGATTAGGCTCATTGATTTGGATGAGGGAGCGCCCTCGGTCTCGACCAAGAAAAGTAACATAGCCATTGCGCCAGAAACCCCTTAACTACCCTACTCACAATGCATTAATAAAATTGTAAAACACGATATAATAATAACGAAAATCTTTTGTAAATAAAAATGGTCTTGAGTATGTGTGTTTCTGAAGGTGATAACACAAGCAACTAGTAACTTTTAATTTTCTTTTTACTTTCTCTTACTCCTAGTAAGAGGAAGTATTTTTTTGTAATCGTTGTCAAAGTTTATCCGATATCGAGTTTTCCAATCAACACCGGAAATATCCTTTGAGGTCCCCTGGAGTCCAGAAAATGGTTTTTTAAGCGACATGGTCTGGTCTGGTATGTGTGTGTGTTGTGTGTGTGTGTGTGTATGTATGTGAACAGCATAACTCAAAAACGAAAAATTGTAAAAAGTTAAAACTTGATATTCCGTCTAGGTATCACCATGGGATCCGACAGTGGGTCATCTGTCAAAATTCCTCAACCGGAAGTACCACTTTACTAGTTAATTTTTTTTTACATTTTTGCGATTTTCTCGAAAATGGCTCCAACGATTTTCTTCAAACTTGGTATGTCAACTAAACATATTAACAACTACAACTTTTATTTGAAACATTTCTCCAGGAAAATTCATTTGGCAAGGGCACTTCTGGGGGAGGGGTGGGGTTAGGTTTTCATCTTAACTGCTGTTTCAGTATATTAGACAATTCTGTCATCTAAATAATGTTAATTAGAATTAAATATGTTGTTGAAATTCCGAGTTTGAAAAAAAATAGATAACCGGAAGTGCGTTTTTACTGAAATATAATTTTCAGTTTTCTGGTATTTTCTCGAAAATGGCTCCAACGATTTTCTTTAAACCAGCGTTGTTAACTATACATATAAAGAGCTACAACTTTTATTTGAAACTTTTCCCCTGATAAATTCATTTAAGGGGACTTTTGGGGGAGGGGGGTTATGTTTTTCTTTAAAATGCTATCACAGTTTGTTGTGGTGGTTGGTTCCGCAGAGCTGGAAAGCATCGAGACATTTTCCGTGTAGCCTGCTTCATTTTGTGGTCATCGACCGGTTTCGGGCGTTCGCCCATCTTCAGGATGCGTTTTTCAGATTGTTGTCACACTGTCTGAAAAACCGATCCTGAAGATGGGCGAACGCCCGAAACCGGTCGATGACCACAAAATGAAGCAGGCTACCACGGAAAATGTCTCTGATGCTATCACAGTTGATTATACAATTCTGTCATCCAAATTGAAATAACTAGAAATTAATATATGACCCAAATTCCGAGTTTCAAGGAAATTAGTAAGCCGGACAGTTTTACTGGACAGTGTTTTCACTTTTCGACGAATTTCATTAAATTTGGTACACTAACTATAAAATTTGTCAATTATAATTTTGAGTACTGGAGTAAGAGAAAGTTGTGTGAGTGTTTCACACCAGATTTTTTTATGTTTATGTGATGTAAAAAATGGTGTATGTTTCAAAGTTATAGTAATAATTCTTTTTCCAAATCTTCAAGACTATCTATACATATGTAAGTTCAATATTATTACTTTCTCTTAATGCTAGTCTTCTAGTCAGTATTGTAATCGTGTCAAATTTTCTAAAACGAGTTATCACCGGAAATATGTGTTTTAAGGCCTCCTGAGTCTTGAGTCCTGAGTAGTTTTTATAAAATGGTCTGTGTGTGTGTGTGTGTGAACAACATAGCTCAAAAACAAAAAAATCGTAGAAACTTCAAACTTGATATTCCGTTTAGGTATCACCATGGATGGGATACGACGGTAGGGTTATCTGTCAAAATTCCTCAACCGGAAGTACCACATTACTGAATGATTTGTTTTCTCAAAAATGGCTCCAACGATTTTCTTGAAACTTGTTATATCAACTACACATACAAAGAGCTATAACTTTTATTTGAAACATTTCTCCGAAGTAATTCATTTTAGAGCACTTTTTGAGAAGGGATGGCGTAAGGTTTTCCTCTAAAGTACTATTTCAGTTTTCTATACAATTCTATCATCAAAATAATATTGGTTAGAATTAAATATGTTGTTGAAATTCCGAGTTTTAATAATAATGGATGACCGGAAGTGTGTTTTTTACTGAAAAGTATTTTTCAATTTTGTACTATTTTTCTCTAAAATGGCTCTAACGGTATTCTTTAAACTAGGAATGTAAACTTCACATATAAAGAGCCACAATTTATATTGAAACATTTCTTCTGGTAAAGTCATTTATGTGGGCTTCGGTGGGGGTGGGGTTATGTTTTCTTTAAAGTGCTAACCTAGTTGATTATAACAATTCTACCAACTAAACAAATTTAGTTACAAATAAATAGATTGCCGAAATTCCGACTTTCAAGAAAATTAGTAAACCGGAAGTGCGTTTTTACTGAACATTTTTTTTTTTTCAGTTTTTTTGCTATTTTCTCCATAATAACACCGACGAATTTCATTAAAATTGGTGTACTAACTTATAAAATTTGTCAATCACAATTTTGGAAAACTGGAGTAAATGAAAGTTGTGTGAGTGAATCACACCAGATTGTTTTAGATTAAAGCCTTGATAAAGACAGGAAACTTTATCAAAACGTTGGCATAATTGAATGTTTTCTTTCTTGACCGAATTCATTAACTGTCAACAAATAGTTTTATATACAAAATAAAGATACATTGTTTACTATCTTTAACGTGTAAATATTGTGTTCGTATTAAATTCTCATAATTGAGTTTTCATGGAAATTTAGTGTTTAGTCGTATGCCTGTTTATCGCTTGTGTTTGTTTCTCTGTTTCTGCTATATCCGGTTATTGTTAATTTATCCTTTCCTGTTAACTTCACTGATTACTAATTCTTTCCATCTAATCTTTTCTTTCTGCCCGCTCACTCACTTCCCTATTATGCTTCTTTCTAGAAATATTTACATCATCTTTTCGAATTTATTCGTCTCCCTCTATTTCCGTTCTTCCTTGTGCCCTACGCTTAAATCTTGTATACATTATCTTAAAATACAAAAAATCCCAGGTATCGACTGAATTTGAATCAATATCCACCAATCGTTACTGAATATCAAGATTTTCTTTATACCTACTTCATATACTATTATAAACTTTAAGATCAGTTATTACTTTCTCTTACTCCTAGTAAGAGGAAGTATGGTAATCATGTCAAATTTTCGATATCGAATTTTCACCGGAAATATCCGTTTTGAGGTCCCTTGAGTCCAAAAAAGTATTTTTTAGAAAATGGTCTCTATGTGTGTGTGTGTATATATATGAACAGCATAGCTGAAAAACGAAAAATCGTAGAAACTTCAAACTTGTTATTCCGTTTGGATATCACCTTGGGATCCGACAATAGGTCATGTGTCAAAATACCTCAACCGGAAGTGCCACATTTTTTTTTGCGTTTCTCAAAAATGGCTCCGACTATTTTCTTCAAACTAGCTTATGTAATGTTATTGGTGTTTAGTGGTGGTAATAGTAGTGTGTGTAGCACGAGCGGTTTTGTAAAGGGCTTGTGTGTATGTTTGAGAAAGAGAGAGAAGTATTAGAAATAAGTAAAAGATCACCACTGTTTTGAAATAATTATATTATTCTCTTTTATAATAATATAATTTAAGTACTTTTATAATAGCACAGCTATTATGTTTATAAATCAGTTATTTTTTTAAAATAAAAGCTAAACCCTACAACTGGCACTGAATTTAAGAGAGCGATCCTGGTACGTGTTCTAGTTGGATGTCTGCTTCAGACTGTTCTTGTTTGAAAGGAGAATGCAGTCTCTCCTGAAAGAATGCCCTCTAATTGTTCGATCAAATCTTCCCTTGTGAGAAGAAGGGGTAGACAATGCTAACAAGGTTCATAAACTCTTCCTGTAACTGTAATCTTCTACCTGGGTGTCCCCCTTTTTGCCAATGAGCTTGCATTTTCTTCATAATTTTGATAATTTCAAAAAAAAATATTTTTATATTTCTAGCATCCATCACAGTTATATCAACTACACATACAAAAATCTACAACTTTTATTTAGAAAACATTTCTCTGGGAAAATTCATTTAAGGGCACTTTTTGGGGGGGTGGGTGAGGGTAGGTTTCCATGTTAAAGTGCTATTTCAGTTTACTATACAATTCTGTTATCTAAATAATATTAATTAGAATTAAACGTATTGAAATTCTGAGTTTGTAAAAATGAATCAACTCCAACGATTTTCTCTAACTAGGAATGTGTGAACTACACATATCAAGGAGCTACAACTACTTTTATTTGAAACATTTCTTCCGGTAAAGTCATTTAAGTGGGCTTTCGGGGGTGGGGTTATGTTTTTCTATAAAGTGCTATCATTAGTTGATTATACAATTCTATCATCTAAAAAAAATTAATTATAAATAAATGGATTACCCAAAATTCCGAGTTTCAAGTAAATTAGTAAACCGGAAGTGTCTTGTTATAATGGGACTGTGAGATTTTTTTGATCATTCGCGCTTCGTGTATAAGCAGGAAAATTGGTCAATTACAATTTTGGAAAACTGGAATAAGGGAAAGTTGTGTGAGTGTTTCTTCATACCAGATGTTTTTTTATTTGTTTTAAATTGTTCTATAAAAATGATTTTTGTGAAGTTCCGAGGAAGGGGAGGCTGCAACTTTGTCCTTTCTTCTGCCACTTCAACACAATGTACGTTCTATTGTAATGCAGTTATAATTTTGTCCATTACAAATTGTAATAATCTCAACAAGATGCAGTATTTAGTTGTAGTATTTATCTTTAAAAGATGTGATAACATGTAGTCATACTCAAAAGTGGACAGCTGCTCATGAAATAATTTTTTTTTTTTTGCCATTGTCATACTAGTAATTTTTATTAATTTATTTATAACTTCTTTTGTATTCATTTGTCTTTTATTCAGCCTATCAGCACCGGAGGTTAAAGGCTAAAATCAATATAAAGCAAACAAGTATTCAAGTTTCTGAAATTATAATTAATAATTAATGTTTGGTTGTTTATTTGGCTGTTAGAGTATATATTGTTTAAAATTTGTAAGGTTCAGCCAATTAAGTAAAAAACAAGATGAATTACTGCCAACGTTTCGATAAATTTATATATATTTTTGAAGGCTTAAAATATTGATTTTCTTACAAACTTTAAAATATAGTATGGATTCATTAAATTCAATAATTCCAAAAAAAAAAAATCTGGTGTGAAACACTCACACAACTTTCTCTTACTCCAGTTTTCAAAATTATAATTGACAAATTTCATAGTTTGTGTACCAAATTAATTCAAATACGACGAAAACTGAAAAAACCGTTCAGTAAAAGCCCACTTCCGGTTAACTAATTTCCTTGAAACTCTGAATTTTGGCCATCCATTTATTTCTAATTAATTTAGTTTGGATGATAGAATTGTATAAACTATGATCGCCTTAAGAGAGAAACATAACCCCACCCATCCCTTAAAAGTGCCATTAAATGAATTTTCCTAGAGAAATGTTTTAAAAAAAAAGTTGTAGCTCTTTTTATGTGTAGTTAATATACCAAGTTGAAAGAAAGTCGTCGGAGCCATTTTTGAGAAAATCGCGAAAAAGTGAAAAAATCATATAGTAAAGTGGTAAAGTAAACGCACTTCCGGTCATCCGATTTTTATCAAACTCAGAATTTCAACAACATATTTAATTCTAATTAACATTATTTAGATGATAGAATTGTTTAATAAAGTGAAATAGCACTTTAGATGAAAACCTAACCCCACCCCTCCCCATAACTGCCCTTAAATGAATTTTTCCAGAGAAATGTTTCCAATAAAAGTTGTAGCTCTTTATATGTGTAGTTGATATACCAAGTTTGAAGAAAATCGTTGGAGCCATTTTTGAGAAAATTGCAAAAAAGTAAAAAAACAACAATAAGTAAAGTGGTACTTCCGGTTGAGGAATTTTTGACAGATGACCCACTGTCAGATCCCATGGTGATACCTAAACGTAATATCAAGTTTCAACTTTCTACGGTTTTTCGTTTGTGAGCTATGCTGTTCACATACACACAGACCATTTGCTAAAAACCACTTTTTTGGACTAAGGGGACCTCAAAACGGATATTTCCGGTAAAAACTCGATATCGAAAATTTGACACGATTACAATACTTCCTCTTACTAAGAGTAAGAGAAAGTAAAAATTGTTTCATTCCAGATGTTTATTTATTTTTTTAATTGCTTTTTGGTTTTGGGGTATATGTACGTTAAAACTCTAAATACTCCTTTAAATTGTCACTTCAGTATAATGTATGGTTCTGTGCCATCTGTAATGTTAAGTTATTTTAATAGCATTTATAGAATTTTAAATTTGAAGAAAGTGTGGCAAATGTAGCACTGAAGACAATTAAAGGCTTATTGTGCCGACAAAAAAAGTCAGTTTATTAAGATTAGATTCTCCCGTTGATATTAAATTGTAGACCAATAAACATTTAGTATTAACTTATAAGTTTGAAGGAAATTTGTCAATCATGATTCTATTAATTAAATTCTATTATAATGTTTCACACCAAACTTTTATTTTCAACTAGCTAAACTCGGCCACGCTTAGCTGTGGCTCAGTCTGATTTTAATTATTAGGGAAGTAAATAGAAGTGTGATAGTTAGCATAGATTCAACAAGAAAACACATCATTCAATTATAATACCCTACTTTGCGTTGCTGTGAACTGAAAGGAAAGAAAGAAAAACTGTTTTCAACTTAAAGTCTTTTTTTATTGTAAAGCGTGAATGAACTACCTTTTTACTTTCTCTTAGTCCCTAGTAAGAGGAAGTATTGGAATCGTGTCAAATTTTCGATATCGAGTTTTTACCGGAAATATCCGTTTTGAGGTCCCCTTAGTCCAAAAAAGTGGTTTTTAACAAACAAATGGTCTGGGTGTGTGTGTGTGTGAACAGCATAGCTCAAAAACGAAAAACCGTAGAAAGTTGAAACTTGATATTCCGTTTAGGTAATCATCATGGCATCTGAAGGTGGCTCATCTGTCAAAATTCCTCAACCGGAAGTACCACTTTACTAGTTGTTTTTTTTTTACTTTTTTGCATTTTTCTCAAAAATGGCTCCGACGATTTTCTTTAAACTTCTTATATTAACTACACATACAAAGGGCTACAACTTTTATTTGTAACATTTCTCCGGGAAAATTCATTAAAGGCAGTTATAGGAAGGGGTGGGGTTAGGTTTTCATCTAAAGTGCTATTTCACTTTATTAAACACTTCTATCATCTAAATAATGTTAAATTTAGAATTGAATATGTTGTTGAAATTCCGAGTTTGATAAAAATCGGATGACCGGAAGTGCGTTTGTATTAACACTTTACTAAATGATTTATTCACTTTTTCACGATTTTCTCACAAATGGCTTCGACGATTTTCTGCGCGCCACCATCGCAACGCGTCTGCGTCGGTCTATTTCTGCCAAAACTCGCGAAACGCTCGGAATTCCCCGATTCCGTGGGAACGTCGGAATAAAAATTATATATAAACACTCTTATATAGAAATGCAACGTTGTATAAAAATTTCAAGTTAATCCATCGACTACTTTTCCAGTTTTGCGGCCACAAACATACGTATGCTGAATTTTTATAATACGGTGCGTTATGAAAATAACGATCCACAGCAGGGGGATAAGGTCCGACACAGAAAAGCGTGCCATTTATGGCAAATGTATTACATATCTCTCCGAGAAGTATAGAGATATGTTTGGGGAACGGGACTATAAAGTGCGTGGTTTATGGTTCGGTGCTCTGGGGACTATTCCAAAGAAAACGGTGGAATTCTGGGACGAGGTCGGTATAGACCCGAATATATTGGCGAGGCTAACGGAGGAGATTATTATAGAATCTCTAGCCATCATTAACCACCACATCTTACAGGTAGACGTGGTGGAAACCACGTCACATCTGTTGTCGAAAAGTGGAAAACAATAACAAAACAAAATTATCTATTTCATGATTTAATCTGTATAATAATGTATTGTTTCCTCTTTCTTTGTATATGTCAGTTCGATTGATTGGTAAGCTGTGTGTTAGCAACTTCACATTGTCGAGCAGCCCCACTGACAATTCTTTACGAATAAAGTGTTTCTCTCTAGATAATAAAATGAAAAATTTTAATCGTTTTAACATTTTAAATATTTAAACATTAACAATAAAATAATTAACATTTTAAAAAATTTTAACCCTTTTTAATCGTGTAAAAATTAAAAATTAATTTAGAAGGGAAGCATTTTCCAATAGTAAACTAGTTTTAATCGAAATCTTCCACTTAAGTTAACTAACCTATATGGGAGAAATGAAATTCACTGAAAATTTTAACTCCTATGATATTTGATTATCCTGTTCACATACCAGCTAGAGGTTAGTATCGTTTTAGTCTCCATAAAACAAACCAAACAAACCATTCAATTTAATTTTTTTTTTAATTTCGAAACTTTAATATAATTAACATTAATTTTCTAACAGAAATTAGAGAAAATTTAAGTTTAAGTGAGAAAAAAATTCATAAAATCCAAGATGCCTTATTTTTTTTTCTTAATGGGGTGTACAAGTTCGAATTACGACTGAGAAACATTTTTTTATGTGCACAATATATTATATATATTTGAGATTCCTTTATAACAAAAAAAAAAGTAGTTTTTGAAATGGTGTATGAGCATAGACGAAAAACTAAAATCCAAAAAAAGGCGGAAAAAAGTACAAAGTTCAAACTTGATATTAAAAATTAGATATTAACTTTTTTAAATCATTTAGATTATGTTAGTATGTGTCCATGAAAGTGATGTGGAAGTGTTAACTTTTCATTTTAAATGAACAAACAACATAAAATAAAAAATCTGGTGTGAAACACTCACACAACTTTCTCTTACTCCAGTTCTCAAAATGATAATTGACAAATTTTATAGTTTGTGTACCAAATTTAATGAAATTCGTCGAAAACTGAAAAAACTGTTCAGTAAAAGCGCACTTCCGGTTTACTAATTTTCTTGAAACTCGGAATTTCAGCCATCTATTTATTTCTAACTAATTATGTTTGGATGATAGAATTGTATAATGAACTAGGATAGCACTTTGATGAAAATCTAACCCCACCCCTTCCCTAAAAGTGCTCTTAAAAGATTTCCCAGAGAAATGTTTTAGATAAAAGTTGTAGATCTTTGCATGTTTAGTTTATATACGAAGTTTCAAAAAAATCGTCAGAGCCATTTTTGAGAAAATTGCGAAAAAGTGAATAAATCATTTAGTAAAGTGGTAAAGTAAACGCACTTCCGGTTATCCGATTTTTTTCAAACTCGGAATTCAACAACATATTTAATTCTAATTAACATTATTTAGATGGCAGAATTGTCTAATAAACTGAAATAGCACTTTAGATGGAAACCTAACCCCACCCCTCCCCCAAAAGTGCCCTTCAGTGCATTTTCCCGGAGAAATGTTTCTAATAAAAGTTGTAGCTCTTTGTATGTGTGGTTGATGTTTAAAGTTTAAAGAAAATCGTCGGAGCCATTTTTGAGAAAATCGCAAAAAAGTAAAAAATCCAACTAGTAAAGTGGTACTTCCGGTTAAGGAATTTTTACAGATAACGTACAGTCAGATCCCATGGTGACCTCTAAACGGAATATCAAATTTCAACTTTCTACGATTTTTCGTTTTTGAGCTATGCTGTTCACATACATACATACATACATACATACATACGGACACACAGACACACACACACACAGACCATTTGCTAAAAACCACTTTTTTGGACTCAGGGGACCTCAAAACGGATATTTCCGGTGAAAACTCGATATCGAAAATTTGACACGATTACAATACTTCCTCTTACTAGGAGTAAGAGAAAGTAAAAATTGACAAAATTTAACTTATTTCACTATCATAATAACGAAAGAAGAACATAATTAACATTTAACACTAATTAGTCTTAAAAGTTATTTTAATAATAATAATAATAATTATTAAAGTTAAGCCGGATTTTGTCGTAATCAGTATCTTATAAGACTGCAAAGGAACAAATTTAAGGAAAAAACAAAAAAAAAACAAAAACAAAGAAGCAAACAAACTTTCCGAGCGGAATGTTATGTGTATAAACAAAAGAATTGGGATGGCCATTAAGTTTTGTCATGGAAGTCGGTTTGGCTGTGAAGAGTTTAGTAGAGAGGCTCGATGGTTAAAGTGCGGTAGTTGTAATTTGTGACGCGCCTTTACACTCCTCTATACAGACTGACAAAATGACAGTCTTGACAGCAGCCGGCAATAGAGGGTTACTGCTGCTTGTTGTATTGGTTTGGAATAAAAAAAAAAAGAAAAAAAAAAAGACTTTGGGTCACACTCCACTCTCTGTGTGTGTATGGGAGAGAGAGAGTGAGAGAGAGAATGAGATTGGCTATTGTCAGGGACAAGTTTTGAGACCAAGTCGGTATTATACAAAGGATATAGTAGAGATTCCATTGGTGGAAGGGGTTTCTACACTTCGTTCACTCTCAGAATAATTCTAGTTTTCCTGTTCACTGCTTTCTACAATTTTTCTGTTGGTTACATAGTTTCTATATATTATATATTTCATTCTTTACTTGAATTCAAAACCAGTATATTGCATAAATACAAATAAACTCAATAAACCTTCTGAAGTAGATGAACTAAAGCGAAATTTTTTGTTTTTAATGATATATAGAGCTATTAAAGAAATATATGTACAGTGAAAAACGTTTAACACGAAATCATACTGCGGTCCCGACAGGATATTATGTAATTTCATACATTTTTACTTTCTCTTACTCCTAGTAAGAGGAAGTATTGTAATCGTGTCAAATTTTCGATATTGAGTTTTCACCGGAAATATCCGTTTTGAGGTCCCCTGAGTCCAAAAAAGTAGTTTTTAGCAAATGGTCTGTGTGTGTGTGTATGTATGTATGTGAACACCATAGGTCAAAAACAAAAAAATCATAGAAAGTTCAAACTTGATATTCCATTTAGTTATCACCATGGGATCCAACAGTGGGGGTCATCTGTCAAAATTCCTCAACCGGAAGTACCACTGTACTAGTTGTTTTTTTTTTGTTTTTGCGATTTACTCACAAATGGCTCCAACGATTTTCTTCAAACTTGGTATATCAACTACACACACAAAGAGCTACAACTTTTATTTGTAACAATTCTCCGGGAAAATTCATTTAAGTGCACTTCTGAGGGAGGGGTGGGGTTAGGTTTTCATCTAAAGTGCTATTTCAGTTTATTAGACAATTCTATCATCTAAATAATGTTAATTAGAATTAAATATTTTGTTAAAATTCCGAGTTTCAAAAAATCGGATAATCGGAAGTGCGTTTACATTACCACTTTACTGAATGATTTTTTTTCCCTTTTTCGCAATTTTCTCAAAAATGGCTCGGACGATTTTCTTGAAACTTGGCATATAAACTAAACATGCAATGATCTACAATTTTTATTTGAAACATTTCTCTGGAAAAATTTATTTAAGGGCACTTTTAGGAGAGGGGTGGCGTTATATTTTTCTCTAAAGTGCTATCATAGTTGATTATACAATTCTATCATGCAGACAAAATTAATTATAAACAAATAGATGGCCGAAATTCCGAGTTTCAAGAAAATTAGTAAACTGGAAGTGTTTTTTTTACTGAACAGTTTTTCGACGAAGTTCATTAAATTTGTTACACAAACTATAAAATTTGTCAATTATAATTTTGAGAACTGGAGTAAGAGAAACTTGTGTGAGTGTTTCACACCAGATTTTTTTTATTTTAGGGCAAGTGCGCATTAGGAGGCCTGGCCGCCACGACCCATTGGGGATGGTAATGACTGGTATGGCGGCCAGTCTGCCTGCTGAAATAGTCAGTTTATTTCTGTTTTTGTAAATTTGTTCAACAAGCCAATCAATAATATCTACAATTTTTCTGAATTAATACTTTATTATAATAAATTTAAACAATTGTAGAATTTATGACTGTTTTATATTCATGTTGAATTTTGCCAAAAGTGTTGACAAAATTCAACAA
Organism: Triatoma infestans; assembly: GCA_011037195.1. NCBI lineage: Eukaryota > Metazoa > Arthropoda > Insecta > Hemiptera > Reduviidae > Triatoma > Triatoma infestans. The sequence continues at coordinate 1,044 of JAAEAF010013827.1, read as the reverse complement.
TTATCTTCTTCTTCTTTCGTGGCACTACGGTCCTCGAAGGACCTTGGCCTCCTCAACCACTCTTTCCCATTCCACTCTCACCATAGCGATTCTTCTCCATCTTCTTACGCCCAGGCTCCTAATATCCTCTTCAGCGTCATCTAGCCATCTTTTCCTTGGTCTACCTTCCTTCCTTGCCTCTCCCGGGTGCCCATCTAGCAATTTCTTAGGGACTCTAATTTCCTCCATCCTCATAATGTGCCCCAACCATCTCAACCTCCCTCTTCTTATCCAACCCATCAAATCCTGCTCTTGGCACAGTTCTCTTAATTCCGAACAAAATAAACAATGGCGGCCACGTTAGCGCTTGTCTTTGGATAGGAAGTGGTTCTGCCACTATTAAAACATTTCAATTTACTAGACAACTTAGTTTTCAAATTCGGTGTGATGGCTATGTCGAAGTAAACGATAAAGCGATAGACAATATCGAACAAATTTGATGTTAAAAAAGACAATGCAAAAAAAAAATCTGGTGTGAAACACTCACACAACTTTCTCTTACTCCAGTACTCAAAATTATAATTTACAAATTTTATAGTTAGTGTACCAAATTTAATGAAATTCGTCGAAAAGTGAAAACACTGTCCTGTAAAACTGTCCGGTTTACTAATTTCCTTGAAACTCGGAATTTGGGTCAAATATTAATTTCTAGTTATTTCAATTTGGATGACAGAATTGTATAATCAACTGTGATAGCATTTTAAAGAAAAACATAACCCCCTCCCCCAAAAGTCCCCTTAAATGAATTTATCAGGGGAAAAGTTTCAAATAAAAGTTGTAGCTCTTTATATGGATAGTTAACAACACTGGTTTAAAGAAATCGTTGGAGCCATTTTCGAGAAAATACCAGAAAACTGAAAATTATATTTCAGTAAAAACGCACTTCCGGTTATCTATTTTTTTTTCAAACTCGGAATTTCAACAACATATTTAATTCTAATTAACATTATTTAGATGACAGAATTGTCTAATATACTGAAACAGCAGTTAAGATTAAACCTAACC
>JAAEAF010013826.1:0-76986 GCA_011037195.1 Triatoma infestans | reverse complement strand
TGAATTGCAATACATATGAACAATGCCAAAAAGGAAAGGATTATTGCGCCAGTGAAATCAATGTAAGGGAGGCCGCTGCGTAGAAGATGTTCTCCGCTATAAACGAAAAATTTTTGAGTAAGAGAGAAGTGGCCAAAGGCACGAAAATGGCAGTTTACCACTCGACTTTTGTCCCCATTCTTATACATACGGCAGCGAATCCTGGGCCTTAAAGCAATCGGATCGAAGTCGCTTCCAAGTTCTAGAAATGAGGTTTTTTTTTTTTTTAAGGAAAGTGGAAGGCAAAACGAGGAGAGACCCGGATATGCAACACGACAATACGGGCCACGCTCAAAAGCGAACCTCTAGTCCAATTAATTGATAGGGGACAGCTAAGATGATGGTACGGTCACGTAAGTAGAATGGAGGATATCCGGTTACCCCCTAAAAAAAAGCCATGGAGACGCGAATGACTGGAAAATGACCTCGAGGAAGAAGAAGAATTACTTGGGAGGATAATCTCCAAAGTGTTCTAAAAATGGAAGGGGATTGAGTGGTCTGAGGCCAAGAGAGTAGCAGGGATAGAGAGAGATGGCGCTCCTTATGTAATAATCTCTACACCGGATGGTAGAAGAGGTCTCGAATAAGTAAGTAACTAAGTAATGAACAATGCCAAAATGAAAGGATTATTGTGCCTATCTTCTGGTATAGCACAGTCAACACACAGTTGGTAGAGCCATGGCTGATGGCTGATCTACCGGAAGATTCTCTGTTGGAACGGAAGAGAATCAGCTATGAGATTTCCCCGGTCACAACACACTAAAAAAGCCTTATAGAGAAGAGTCTTTTTTTTTATATATATATTGATAAATTAGCTGAAATAGTCATGAAGATCATATCGAAATTTTTTAGTAATTAGCAGCAAAATTAGTAAAGCTGTGGAAATGTTTATCATATTCTGTGGGCCAGCATTCCAGCAGAGCTATACTCGTATATTGAACTGAAGGTAGACTGTAGATTATTGTAGGGTATTTTTGCGCTGCGACGTGAAAGATCTATTGTGCACCCCCCCCCGGAGTCTTCTCAGTGCACTGCCGGCTACCAAGCAGTGTTCTCTAGTTACAGACAACACTGCCCATCACCGGACAGTGAATTGTAAAGGCTGCTAGGAAGAAAAAAATCTAAAGGCAGCGTGCTAGATTTGAACCCAGGACCTCCGCATTGCTAGTCCAGCGCGCTACCCTAATCCCTTCCTTCTCCCTTGGCTTTTGCAAATTAACTAGGGACGGAGACCCTAGTTTGTGTACTGTGTTTGTGTCCTTATCTGTAAAGTGTAGAGTGTATGTAGTTTAAGTATATTGTGTACGGTTCTGACGAAGTGCATGAAGTAGAGAGCGTGGTCGCTGAACCCGTGGGGTCGCTATTCCCCAAGTAACTGCATGCAACAGATACCCCTTTGCGGACAAACTGGAGTAATTGCATCAATTTATGAAATAGAAAGAGAATGTAGGAAGTTCAGGCTTAATCACGAAACTATGGAACACTTAACGTAGCATCGTTTTTGTAGTTGTAATGATAGCAAAAAAGGGTGGTAGGTGTTAAAAATGAGAAACACACAAATTGGCATTTTTAGTCTTATTATATTTTACGACTTACTGAGTAAGGAGAGAAGAGTACATGGAGGATAGAATGATGATGTTGGCAGTATGTAGAATATAGAAAGGTTAGGTTGGCTGATCTGTATCGTTTATAGAGTGATGTGGCTGGGTAAAAACTGTTTTGTTTTCAAAAATAACAATTGCGGATGATTTTGTTTTGTTTTTGTCATTGGTAAATAGATATAAATGCTAAAACTTTGAACTGTTGCAATTCTGAAAATGATCGAAATTGAACCTATGTTCATATAACATTTTCTATTTAAAATGACTTCCCCAACAAGTTCGCTAAGTTTTTTACATTCATTCATTATATATATATTAACTCCAAAATATCTATGATTTTGTTAGAGCAAATAAGTACAAATTCCAAATTTGAGGAAAAAATTACATTTCGCTCACATAATTATTTTTCACACCCATTCAACATTTCATTCACTTCATAAACAAGTCAATATAACAGTGAATCACTGGACAGGGAATCTGCACACGTCATTTCATTATCTTTATAGACAACAGCATAACAGACAGAATGCACTTTGTATTGGAACTGTATTACAATTGAATAAAAAAAATTTAACAGCTTCATATATCAATATCCAAAATTAATTACTATTTAATGACAAAACGAATTAAATGGAATCATAATTGCAAGCATAATTGCCCAACATCTCCACCTTGAGGCGAAACACTGCATCAAGCAATACAGTCAACATTATTTAAATTTTAAAACATTGGGAAACTAATAGCTGAATCTGACAGGAATTTTTACCTTCCTGCCATAACGCGTTTTCACTTCGCAAACAATCTCCTCTTTCATATTGGTCTTCATTTTTGGTTCAACGCTATTTTCTTTCTCTTCCTTAGTTGCCTTATTTACTTGATCTTCCAAGATGTGACGAACTTCCAATGGAAATGTTCTCTGAACGGGTCTGCACAATCTTCCGCTGTGTTGTCCTCAAGTTCACTATTCTACATTTTCCATCCTTGCCCTTAGTTAAACTCTCTACAATTGCCAGGGGCCAATCCAGCCTTCTTTTTTTTTTTTTTTGATCGGAACCAATTAGTATTATCTCACCGACAACAGGTCCTCATGAGTTATTAAATCCACTCGTAGGAAAGGTAAGTTGAACAAAATACTCTGTTCTAATTCGTTGTTTTATATTTTCCTTAGGCCTCTGTCTGTATCGCAGTCTTCTCTTTAGACTTGTCGCATCCAGCGCATCAAAATCAAGTAGTCCATTGGTGGATATTTCTTGTAAAAACATTAGTGGTGTAATTGGTACAAGATCGTCATTATCTTCTGAAATATAAGTGATTGGGTGAGAGTTTTTGTAAGTTTCACATTCACATTATTATTATAATCTGGGTGCCTATCGGCCTGGGACCTAAGCCTTTTATCCTCCCAATTTCTTCCCCAAATCATCCCCCTAACTAATCTTATCCGATAGTCTGCTGGTTTGTCTAAAATATCCTACAATATCTTTCAGCTCTAACCCTCCCAGGCAGTACCACGAGAGTGATGCCCTCCCAAATACACGAAACCTAGTACCAGTGACACGGGGGCACTGACATAAATAGTGATACATCGTTTCGCTAACTCCATCATCACAGTTCTGACATATGGGGCTAGACGTGCTCCCATTATTATGCAAATGATTAGCCACCTCTTGTGAGATCCAGTCACCATACCTGCTAAGGTCCTCAATCCTACTGAACCCACTGCTTAGTCCCTTTGATAAATCTTTTAGCCTGGAAGCAACCCTGCGTGTCCTACCAATATTTCTCCAAAACTCTCTTCATCCAAAGACTAATCTGTCCATTCACATTCACAATGAATGGTTCTACTTGTGATAACGAGGTTCTTCGCAAAAAATCTTCCTTAACATGATTTTTGAAATTTTCAATGAGATGTTCCCAAAAATCCATTCCACCATGCAGTGGTTGAAACGTCATTCGATCCGTTTATATGGAACTGTCCTGACATACTTAATAATAATAATAATAATAATAATAATAATAATAATAATAATCTTTATTTATCTTCATTTTTTACATACAATTGTATGAACAAGACATGTCAGAACATTAAACAATCCAATAACCATCACACAAAGCAAGTCTATGTAAGAAAATCATCCAAATCATATATTACTTTATCGGAGCATAGTTTTTAGTTTAGATTTAAACAAGCTGGGCGCTTGTGCTACTTAGTGTACAGCTTGATATTGCTCTTAAAATCAAAGTGATTTAAGTAGGTAAAAGTGGGTATATGAGTGCGCGGAGCTATTCTTAAGTCATTTGAAGCTCTCTACTTGAAAGTATCTTGATTTACACTGTTGAATCTGATGTTATTTTTTGTTTCGAACTTGTAAATAAACAGTGAATTATAGGTTAGGTGAGTACATGGACATTTTAGTATTTTATTTTTTAGAGAATTTTAATTATTAATTCTCCCACATGGAGACTAATGATGAAAATGTCAGCTGTGAACCAGATGGCACGATCACTAGAAGTGTCAGTCTAAACAAAAGCTCAAAAAGATCATTTTTAAATTCAAACACTCCACAAAAAGTTAAAAAAAATAAAGTCAAGCCTATTTCTACCGTAGACACCAACGATAATGAACAAAAACTGTGTAATATCAATAATTCTTTGGAAGCAATTTCACAAAGGGACATGCAAACAGAAAATCAAATAAACCGTACTCTGAAAGAAGTTAGTCTAACAGATTCCATATTTTGCACTCCAAATCCCTTTGCACCCCTCAGTGTGGATGATAGGGAGCCACAGAAAGAAATTCAGCCAGTAAAAAATACAAAACCTCCACCAATTTTCATAAAGAATATTTCAAATTACGTAGATTTTTGCAAGACTTTGAGCCAGCTATTGGGGCCAGATTCTTTTGACTGTAAGTCTCGTGTAGATAGTGTTATGCTATCTACAAAAACAGTTGGATACAGAGCGGCCATACACTACTTACAAGGGACAAACGCCGAATTTCATACATACCAAATTAAAAGTGAAAAAGCCTTCCGAGTAATAATACGACACCTACACCACTCCACACCAACAACAATAATAAAAGAAGATTTAGAACGCCACAATTTCAAAGTTAGGAACATCACAAATGTTAAACACCCCACCACAAAATCACCACTTCCATTATTCTTTGTAGATCTGGACCCACAAGAAAACATCAAAGAAATATTTAACTTGAGAACCCTTGTATATACAATTGTAAAAATAGAAGAGCCACATAAGACCACAGAAATATTACAGTGTAAAAGATGCCAACAATATGGTCACACAAGGTCATATTGCAACCATAATCCGAGGTGCGTAAAATGTGCAGGCCCCCATCCATCAACAGACTGTACAAAACCTCGGGAGCAACCTCCAACTTGTGCCCTTTGCTTAGGGAATCACCCAGCAAACTATAGGGGTTGTGTAACCCATAAAGAATTACAACGCCTCAGGAGAAGAACCAGCCTTGACAGAAGTGGAAATCGGCCTCATCTTGGCGCAGTCTCCCGTTCAGCTATGCCAGCACCTGCAGCCAACGAATTTCCGCAGCTAGCACCTGAAGAACCAAGGCACCAAGGAACCTCCAGGCCATTTAATAGTAACAGTCTATCATATGCTAGGGTCGTGGGGCCATCAGCGGCTCAGCCTACACTGGTACCTCCCTCTCCTATCTCTAACGACCTTACCTCTCTTCTCACTACATTTATCTCTGAATTCAAATCTCTCATCACACCTCTCATCACTCTTCTCACGTCTCTCGTTACTGAGCTCATTCCTAAATTGTCTCGATGATCAATTCTCAGCATTCGCTCACTATTCTCTTATGGAATTCCAATGGGTTGAACTCTCACAGAGACGAATTAGACATTTTCCTACATGACAAACGAATAGACGTAGCACTTATCACAGAAACTCACTTTACAGGACGATCTAACTTTTACATACCCTGCTACACAACTCACAGGACCGATCACCCAGACGATACATCCCATGGTGGAGCTGCAATATTAATAAAAAATACTTTGGTTCACCACCGATTACCTGCTTATCAAAATGAACTCATTCAATCTGCAGCAATTAATTTAGACTGCCAACCTTTTAACTTTACTCTGGCAACAGTTTACTGCCCTCCAAATAAATCTATTTCTTCTGTGGATTTCGAGACATTCTTCCTTACTCTTGGACCCAAATTTCTAGCTGGTGGGGACTATAATGCTAAGCACCCTCAATGGGGCTGCCGAACTTCTAATCCTCGCGGACGAACTCTTCTACACACACTCACTCATTCTCATTATACCGTCTTTTCTCCAGACCAACCTACATACTGGCCGACATCACCATCCAAATTACCAGACATACTCGACATTTTTATCTCTTCCAAAATCTCATCTCAATATCTCGCCACCTACACACTCACTGACCTCTCCTCCGACCATAGCCCTGTTCTTCTTACCCTCAGCACGATTCCAAAACCTGCTTCACCACGTTCTGCCTTGATTACTGGACCTATTGACTGGACTCTTTTTGAAAATACCCTTGACAGCAAACTGAATCTGCTAATCTCCCTAAAAACGCCAGATGAAATAGATCACGCAGTAAACTTTCTAACTACTTCAATACAAACTTCCATTTGGGACTCTACCAAACAAACTTTCTACAAGACCGAATCCCAAACACGTAACCTTCCTGTTTTAATCAGAATGCTAATTAGAGAAAAACGACGAGCTCGAGCAGTATGGCAACGTACCCACTACCCGAGTGACAGACTGATTTACAACAGACTGACTAGACGGTTAAAACGTGAACTTCAAAACTTCAGATCCCTGAAATACGAAGAATATGTTACCTCCCTGGCATCTGACCGCAAATCACTCTGGACCGCTACCAAACGACTACTCTCTTACAAACTTGTTCCTTCTCCTTTAAGACGTAATAACGGAACATGGACGAAATCAGACTTAGAAAAAGCCATCGAATTCAAAGACCACCTGAGCAACATATTCATACCTCATCCAGACACTAGTGACGACATACACTCTGCTGAAATACTAACTGACTTAGATACCGCCTTGCCTCTCTGTCTCCCTCCAAAAGCGTTCACTCCTTCTGAGGTAAAATATTTAATAAAATCCTTACCAAAGAAAAAATCTCCGAGGTTTGACTTAATAACTTCAGAAATTCTTCGTCATCTACCACAAAAGGCAATAGTATATCTTACCTACATCTTTAACTCAGTGCTGAGAACTACATATTTTCCGGCATTATGGAAATTTTCAGTCATAAAAATGATTCCCAAACCAAATAAACCTTCTCATCTTCCATCCTCATACCGGCCCATCAGTCTGTTACCGATCATGGGGAAACTGTTAGAAAAATTATTGCTAAAACGCATCTGTCCTATTCTTGAAACTGCAACTGTCATCCCCTCTCATCAGTTTGGATTTCGTCAACAACACAGTACCATACACCAATGCCATAGAGTAGTGGATGCCATTTCTTCTTCTCTCGAACGGAAACAATATTGCTCCGGGGCCTTCCTTGATGTGGCTCCAGCCTTTGATCGGGTATGGCATCCGGGGCTGTTGTGGAAGTTAAAGAGAAATCTTCCTTCTACTTACTACTTAATTATGAAATCTTATCTTACAGACCGTTTCTTTCAGGTTAGTTGTGGCTCTGCCACTTCTGATTACTCTCCTGCTCTAGCCGGCGTCCGTCAAGGTAGATACTTGGTCCTCTTCTCTATACTGTATATACAGCAGACATACCGACTCACACTAACACAATACTATGCACTTACGCTGACGACACCGCCATTCTTGCTTCCAGTTCCGACCCTGTAACAGCTTCCACTCACTTACAGATACACTTAGACATACTTGAACCTTGGACCAAAAAATGGCGATTAAAATTTAACCCTCAGAAGTGTCAACACATCACTTTTACTCTGCGACGTCATACTTCTCCACCAGTCAGCTTTAACTCTGTACCTCTTTCTCCTGCAAATTTAGTTCGCTACCTTGGGATGTATATCGACAAACGACTAACATGGAACCCACATACTAAACTAAAAAGACTGGAACTCAACAAACGGAATAAACTGTTACTAAGACTAATTGGCAGGCGGTCGAAACTTCCAATAGAACATAAACGACTATTATACAACACCATACTTAAACCAATGTGTACTAATGGACTTGAACTGTGGGGTTCAACCAAACGCTCAAACTCACAAAAAAATCCAGGCCTTTCAATCAAAAATTCTCCGTCAAATTACAGATGCTCCATTCTACGTTTCAAACTCTTCTCTTCATAAAGATCTCAACATACCCTACGTGACTGAAACAGCTAAAAGTAAATACCGAAAATTCCATAACTCTCTTTCTCTATGCTCTAATCCTCTAATCCAAAATCTCGCCTCCATAGCTATTCCGGACAACCCCCCACGGCGGCTGAGGCGTTGCTGGCCCCGCGACCATCTCATGGATTAATAACCAACAGAAGCGGGAGTGTTGCCAGTGGGCAGCTTCTCTCCTCCAGCCAATCACGTCCACAGCATCATTCATCAGATTTACTGATTGCATTGTTTTGTAGATAGTAAATGGCAAATAAAATTACAAAAAAAAAAAACACAAAAAAAAAAACATTAACAATTGTTATCTATATGATTCAGGAACCATATAGTCATTAAATTCAAAAAAGTCTTATTCTTTCGCAAATGAGGTATTTTGTAGATAATGAGAAGTATTCTTAATAGAGTAAGCGAATTAAAGTTTCAGCCATTATAATATCTTGGGGTTTTGCTAAATCCTCGCCTTAACTCTTATCTCTTTTCTTTTTGAAAAATATTCTAATGCTAAAAATGGCCGTACATAGCATAATGATCGATTTTTTTTTCTTAGAACCTTATGTCTCAGCAACTCAAGTTTCAATAGTTAAGTGTAAGTCTATCATCAAGTTAAAGTTTTTCATCAGATCAATTCTGGGGCTACCAGTATTATAAAATTCTTGAGATATTTCATTTTTATAAGAAATTACTTTCTCTCTTGGATGGAACCCCTTACATATTATACTCTAGCGTATACCATTAAATTGTATACTTCAAAATTACATTTTAGATACTGCTTAAAATGATTTATCTTTTTTGTCCTGGCTCTGGGACATCTTCCCAGATACATACCCATAAGAACAGACGTGTTCACAGTTTACGGATAGTAGAATGGTCACCAGATATGATGGTTAGCTGTGAAATAAGCAGGATTAACCTGAAGAATAAGCAGTCGCCGACAAGCGGTCATTTCGGCCACTTCTTAGGTGGTCTTAGGTAACGCAGGCAGATCTAAAAAAAACCTCAGAATCCGATCATGTGTGATAGTGGCGAGGTAGCACCTATCAGTATAAACTAAGCACTTTGTCGAGGGGTGGGAGCCGCAGCAAAGTGGTTCTGAGATAAATAGTAATTTAACTCTGTTCAGATGGTTAAGGATTGGCAGTGGGGTTCTTTCTTAGGAAGCGGCAAAAGGTCTAAGTACATATATGGTGTTCTTTATTCAACGAGCAACTGCGTACGGGCAGAAGTGGCTCAAAGCTAGGAAATAAGGGCACTTCCAAGGCAACTCTGAATTCAAAGCCTCGTTCTAGCTTACGGGGTTTTACTGCAGTCCAGTTCCCTATTACAAAAAGTTTCATTATTGCTAAAATGACAGGAAAAAAAACTGCAACTGATAAGGGAGAAGGCGATAAACGTAGTAAAAAGTAGCCTTGTCCACAGTCTGCCGAGAATAGTTGCCGAGGAAGTGAAAAAGGAAAACTTTTTGGTTTAACTGTTGGATCAATAATGCTCAGCCTTTTCCAATTGGATATATCTTTTGAAAAATGCTTTACTGTGGGACAAAAAAACTTTCTTTATTGTTAGATAAAATAAAATTAATCTATTAGAACATCAATTATTTTCCTTTCGTTATTCCTTATTTATGAGCAATTAATTCACAGCCTAAAGATTGCCGGACTAAACGAAACATACTTGAAAGATATCCTGTTTTTACATTATTTTTTACTTTCTCTTATTTACTTTCTCTTACTCCTAGTAAGAGGAAGTATTGTAATCGTGTCAAATTTTCGATATCGAGTTTTCACCGGAAATATCCGTTTGAGGTCCCCTGAGTCCAAAAAAGTGGTTTCTAGCGAATGGTCTGTGTGTCTGTGTGTGTTTCTGTGTGTGTCTGTGTGTGTGTATGTATGTGAACAGCATAGCTCAAAAACGAAAATCGTAGAAAGTTCAAACTTGATATTACGTTTAGGTATCACCATGGGATCTGACGGTGCGTTATGTGTCAATATTCCTCAACCGGAAGTACCACTTTACTAGTTGCTTTTTTTACGTTTTTGCAATTTTCTCAAAAATGGCTCCGAAGATTTTCTTTAAACTTGCTATATCAACTACACATACAAAGAGCTACAACTTTTATTTGAAACATTGCTCCAGGAAAATTCATTTAAGGGCACTTCTGGGGGAGGGGGTGGTGTTAGGTTTCATCTAATGCTGTTTCAGTATATAGACAATTCTATTCATCTAAAGTAAGTTAATAGAATTAAGGTTCTGAAAAGTCGAGTTTTGAAACAAATAAGGAATAACGGAAGGTGCGTTTTTACTGAAATATAATTTTCAGTTTTCTGGTATTTTCTCGAAAATGGCTCCAACGATTTTCTTTAAACCAGCATTGTTAACTATACATATAAAGAGCTACAACTTTTATTTGAAACTTTTTCCCTGATAAATTCATTTAGGGGGACTTTTGTGGGAGGGGTTTATGTTTTTCTTTAAAATGCTATCACAGTTGATTATACAATTCTGTCATCCAAATTGAAATAACTAGAAATTAATATATGACCCAAATTCCGAGTTTCAAGGAAATTAGTAAACCGGACAGTTTTACTGGACAGTGTTTTCACTTTTCGACGAATTTCATTAAATTTGGTACACTAACTATAAAATTTGTCAATTATAATTTTGAGTACTGGAGTAAGAGAAAGTTGTGTGAGTGTTTCACACCAGATTTTTTTTTTTTTTTTGGCAACGAGAAAGCGGATGCTTTAGCTAGCGAAGGCTCGAAGGACATTTTTATAGGTGCCAAAAACTTCTTCGGTTTCTCCAGGTGAATGTAGGTTTAAGAAATTATTTTTTTAACATTAAAAAATGCTCAGAATATAGCGTGCCAATATTTTGCATAATTTTGCACACAAAACAACTGTTAATTCTCTTTAGTTCCTGAATAGATTTGCAAGGTTTTTCTTTTTTTCTTGAAATAAATATTAAAAGGGGTGAATACAAATAGGTTGAATGAGGTTATTTTAATAACCGTTGGCGAGGTCATTTTAGTTCGAAAATAATACGAAAATATACGAAGAATTTCCGGTCTTCTGTAATACTTTTTTTTACTTGCTTTTGCTCCGAATCATTGTAATCGTATCAAATTTTCGATATCGAATTTTCACCGGAAATATCCGTTTTGAGGTCCCCTGAATCCAAAAAAAAAAAATGGTTTTTAGCAAATTTTGTGTGTGTGTGTGTGTATGTATGTGAACAGCATAGCTCAAAAATGAAAAACCGTAGGAAGTTTAAACTTGATATTCCGTTTGGGTATCACAATGGGATCTGACAGTAATTTATCTGTCAAAACTCCTAACCGGAAGTACCACTTTATTAGTTTTTTCATCACTTTTTTGCAATTTTCTCAAAAATCGCACCGACGATTTTCTACAAACTTGACATATCAACTGCACATATAAAATGATACAACTTTTATTTGAAACATTTCTCTGGGAAAATTCAATTAAATGCACTTTTGGGGAAGGAGTGGGGTTAGGTTTTCATCTAAAGTGCTATTTCAGTTTATTAGACACTCTCTAATCATCTAAATAATGTTAATTACAATTGAATATGTTGTTGTAATTCCGAATTTGAAAAAAAATCGGATGACTCTATAACTTTTATTTAAATCATTTCTCTGGGAATATTCATTTAAGGGTACTTTTAAATAGAGGGGTGGGGGTTATGTTTTTCTTTAAAGTGCTATCACAGTTGATTATACATTTCAATCATCCAAACAAAATTAATTATAAATAAATAGATGGCCAAAATTCCAAGTTTCAAAGAAAATTAGTAAACCGGAAGTGCGCTTTTACTGAATAGTTTTTTTCAGTTTTTGACGAATTTCAATAAAGTTGGCACACACACTATAAAATTTGTCAATTATAATTTTGAGAACTGGAGTAAGAGAATGTTGTGTAAGTGTTTCACACCAGATTTTTTTTAGACTCAGGGGACGTCAATATGGATATTTCCGGTGAAAACTCCATATCGAAAATTTGACACGATTACAATACTTCCTCTTACTAGGAGTAAGAGAAAGTAATAAAAGAATCAAAAATCGATTTAATGATTTAAATAAATATTGGAATAGAATAAAGTTTATTTGGAATAACCTTTACTCTCCTAATCTTACCAGGATTCATAAATAATTCTTGACATAGGCAAAAAGTTTTGGCCAAAGTCCAGAGAACTTGTTATTTCATGAATACTGTTTGTTGCAGGCGCTAGAATGAAATTGATAAAGTAGTAAGTTCCTCACAAGAGTATGCAAAAAGTAAAGATACGCTGCAGGCCGTAGTTATTTGCATATTATGATAAATTTTTCGATTTTGTTTTTAAAGAATGACTAATATTTAACAATAGGTGCATTTAAATAAATTTCACTAAAAAAAAATGGTTTTTAGAAAATGGTCCGTGTGTGTGTGTGTGTGTTTTGTTTGTGTGTGAACAGCATATCTCAATAACAAAAACCGTTAGGAAGTTCAAACTTGATATTCCGTTTGTAAGGTATCACCATGAGATTTCACAGTACGTTATCTGTCAAAATTTTATAACCGGAAGTACCACTTTACTAGTTTTTTACGATTTTCTCAAAAACGGCTCCGACGATTTTCTTCAAACTTGATATATATGTGGTTATAATTCTTGTGAGTGTTACACACCGGATTTTTTTTTTTTATTTTTTTACTTTCTCTTACTCCTCTAGTAAGACGAAGTATTGTAATCGTGTCTACTTTTCGATATCGAGTTTTCACCGGAAATAACCGTTTTGAACTCCCTTGAATCCAAAAAAGTGGTTTTTATAAAATTGTAGAAAGGTCAAACTTGATGTTCCGTTTTGGTACCACCATGGGGATCCGACAGTACTGACAAAATTCCTCAACCGGAAGTAACACTTTACTGAATGGTGTTTTTTTTTTTTACTTTTTGCGATTTTCTCAAAAATGGTTTTAACGATTTTCTTTAAACTTGCTATGTCAACTACACATACAAATAGCTACAACTTTTATTTGAAACATTTCTCCGGGAAAATTCATTTAAGGGCACTTTTGGTGGAAGGATGGCGTTAGGTTTTCATATAAAGTGCTATTTCAGTTTAGTATACAATTCTATCATCTAAATATTTATTAATAAGAATTAAAATATGTTGTTGAAGTTCCTAGTTTGAAGAAAATTGGATGGCCCTAAGTGGGTTTTACTAGAAGTAGTTTTGCAGTTTTTTTGGCTATTTTCTCAGAAACGGCTTCCACAGTTTTCTTGAAACTTTGAATGTTAACTTACACATATAAAGAGCTACAACTTTTATTTGTAATATTTCTTTTGGTAAAGCCATTTAATAGGGTTTTTTTTGGGGGGCGGATAGGGGTGGGATTTATGTTTTTCTCTAAAATGCTGTCATAGTTGATTATACAATTCTATCATCCAAACAAAATTAATTAGAAATAAATAAGTAGTAGGTATTAGGTGATTCTGGCGGCAAAAATTTCTGAGCCCCAGGCACTTATGAATTTACGCCCGAAGGCAGGGGTCTGGCGCGCGGCTACAAAATTACGATGAGACCCCCATCTGATTTTTAACCAGGGAAAAAAAATATTTTTGAGCTGGGAGATGGCATGCGAGACATGCGGCTACGTTTTGAAAAATCTAGCTTGAAAACAGTCTAAGGTAAAAAAAAATATTTGTTAGCCGCGAGAATGTGTCCTTAGTCTTAAGTCCTTAGAATGTGTTTAGCTAAAATATTATAAGTGTAAACATGAACAAAAAATATTAAAGTGTTTAGCTAAATATTATAAAATATTAGCCCTAGTCTTGTATGCCATCTCACGGCTCAAAAACATTATTAAAGTCCTTAGAATGTTTCAAGCTAAATATTATAAGTGTAAACATGAACAAAAAATATTAAAGTCCTTAGCTAAATATTATAAAATAGTAGCCCTCGACTTGGATGATAGTTCACGGCTCAAAAACATTATTAAAGTCCTTAAAATGTATTTTAGCTAAAATATTATAAGTGTAAACATGAACAAAAAATATTAAAGTGTTTAGCTAAATATTATAAAATAGTAGCCCTCGACTTGGATGACAGTTCACGGCTCAAAAACATTATTAAAGTCCTTAAAATGTTTCAAGCTAAATATTATAAAACATAGCCGCAGGTCAGGCATGCCCATCTCGCGGCTAACAAATATTTTTTTTATCTTAGACTGTTTTCAAGCTAGATTTTTCAAAACGTAGCCGCATGTCTCGCATGCCATCTCCCGGCTCAAAAATATTTTTTTTCCCTGGTTAAAAATCATATGGGGGTCTCATCGTAATTTTGTAGCCGCGCGCCAGACCCCTGCCTTCGGGCGTAAATTCATAAGTGCCTGGGGCTCAAAAATTTTTGCCGCCAGAATCACCTAATACCCACTACTTAAATAGATTGCTAAAATTTCTGAGTTTAATGAAAATTAGTAAACCGGAAGTGCGCTTTTTACTGAACAGTTTTTGCAATTTTTATTCCATAAAAACACCGACAAATTTCACTAAATTTGATATACTAACTAATAAAATTTGTCAATCACAATTTTGAAAACTGGTGAAGAGAAATCTGGTGAATGAATCACACCAGATTTTTTTATTATAATTTTTGAAATAATGAGATTGAACCTTGTGAAATTTTGTGTCAAATACGATTCAGTTCATATTTGAAAGTTTGAAATTAAAAAAATTAATTATGAAAAAAAATATGTAAAACAGAGTAAATAATGAAAATAAGGCAGATTCAGGTAATTACAGTTGTCAATTTTATAACTAAGTGAAGACTGTAATCACATATAAATTGGTGTTTGCTTATGTAACTACATTTTCTCAACTAGAACTATTTCAGTTTAAAAAAATAATAAAACTACAAAAGCAACTACAATTACATTTGTAGTTAAATAAATAAATAAATAAAATAGTATAAAATTAAATAATAAAAAATTTAATCTTGAGTTTTGTGTTTTCTTTTATAGGCTGTTTAGTATTTTATGTTCAAATTATGATGTGGTTTGACTTGAACTCAGCAATAACATTCTGGAACCAGTTTTACAAGCCTAAGTTTATCTATATATATAAAAATATATAAAAATTTTTTTAACATTTTCTTTTCTACGGACGTTTCGGCTATCCACTTGCCATTTCAAGTAGTTTAATTTTGATTAGAGTATACTTTTGCCCAAATTTAGTAAATTTTGTGTTTCTTTTTTTTTTTTTTTTTGTTTATATATATATATATATTTTTTTGTTAATCAGTTTTAAATAAATCGTTATTTTGTATGTAAGTAACTCAGAGTTAGTTACCCAGATATACGCTATAAGTAAGGGTCAACTCAAACATACAGCCTGAAAAAAACAATAATCGAACACTACAGACAAGCAAATAAACTTTAAAGTAGAACACTAACCACGTGGTTTAAGAATATATGACGCTGATACAATTATATATCCAAGTTTATCAAAGGAATCAACATAATAACATAAAACTTATGCAAAATAACGATGTATTTAAAACTGATTAACAAAAAATATATATATATATATATATATAAAATGACTAAATTTGGAAAAAGCATACTCTAATCAAAATTAAACTACTTGATAATGGCAAGTGAATAACCGAAACGTCGTAGAAAGAAATGTAAAAATTTTTATATATTTTTTAATATATAATAAAACTTCAGGCTGTAAAACTGGTTCAGAATTTATTGGAGTTCAAGTCAACCCATCATAAAAAATTTAATATAATTTATATAAAAACATTTTTAGGCGGTGAACTCTCATTCCTAGAGATAATTCTATTATATACTGATCTTACATTATATTAAGGCCAAATCAATCAGTAACGGCCTTAAATCATGATCATTTATTTAGCTTCTTCATATTGAACGGCTGATCAATTTATTGCTTTTATTCTTTTGTTTTAGAAGGAAGTTACTCTTGTCAAGAAATTGCTTTTTACATTATATTTATAAAGACAATAATATTCGTCTTTTAAGATCTTCAGAGAATTCTTACCCCATCGAATTTAAGCTCGCCAATTTCAGAGCTTAAGTCAGTCCAAAAAAAAAAAAAAAAACAGCATTAGTCAAGAACTCTAACATTCACAAGCTCACAAATAATTATTAAGGAATCTACCACATAAAATTACTGAGTTCTTCTTACAAAATCGAAATCAGTTCAAAAATGACAGAACTTTCTTAGCTTATTTTAACTTGCTTGATTTTCTTCTATATAGGCTTTTATGTGTTTTGGATCCGCGTAAACTAAGATTTTTATAAATGTGTTTGTGGGCGGGGGGGGGGGGGTATTTATTAGTTATGGCTCACCGAAAACTTTTACTACAGTAATTAAGTTAACATATAAAAAAAAAGCTGGTGTGAAACACTCACAAAACTTTCTCTTACTCCAGTTCTCAAAATTATAATTGACAAATTTTATAGTTTGTGTAACAAATTTAATGAAATTCGCCGAAAACTGAAAAACTGCCCAGTAAAAGCGCACTTCCGGTTTACTAGTTTTGCTTGAAACTCGGAATTTTTGGTCATCTATTTATTTCTAAATTAATTATGTTTGGATGATAGAACTGTATAATCAATTATGATAGCATTTTAGAGAAGAACCACTCCTCCAAAAGTGCCCTTAAATGAATTTTCCCAGAGAAATGTTTTAAATAAAAGTTGTAGATCTTTGTATGTTTAGTTTATATACAAAGTTTCAAGAAAATCGTCGGAGACATTTTTGAGAAAATCGTGAAAAAGTGAAAAAATAATTTTAGTAAAGTGCTAATGTAAACGCACTTCCGGTTATCCGATTTTTTTGAAACTCGGAATTTTAACAACATATTCAATTCTTACTAACATTATTTAGATGATAGAATTGTTTAATAAACTGAAATAGCATTTTAGATGCAAACCTAACCCCTCCCCACCCTCATAATTGCACTTAAATGAATCTTCCCCGAGAAATGTTTCAAATAAAAGTTATAGCTCTTTGTATGTGAAGTCGATAATCCAAGTTTGAAGAAAATCGTCGGAGCCATTTTTGAGAAAAACACAAAAAAGTAAACAACTATGACAGATAACTTAATGTCGGGATTCCATGGTGTGATACCTAAACGGTATATTAAGTTTGGCCTTTCTGTGATTTTTTCGTTTTTGAGTTATGCTATTCACATAATACACCCACACACACACAAACATTCTTTATTGTATATTTTAATTTATTTACTATTATATATATATTTTTCTTCCATCAAGTATTGTAATCATTAAATATGTGGATCGGTTTGGCAATGCTGTATAACATCTGGAATTTTATCCGTCTTAAAATGCATATTCGTTTTGTTCCTGACCGGTTTCGGATTATCATCCATCGAGAGCAAATTCACCTAGTTCTTATAGATAGTTCACTTCAACGTAATGTTTCTGTTACACTCACACTTGTTTTTTTTTTTTTTTTTTTCTTTATTTAGCCATTTACAATCTGTATATAGATACAAACAATAAGTAAATATGTTGATGAGATTACAGAGGCGTGAAAAGTAGGAGGAGAGAAACTACCCAGTGGTAGCACTCTCTACGGGATACCAGTTACTGATCAGTCCCGAAGGAAATCTCGGGGCCACTGGCGGTTCAGTCGGCGTGGTGGATTGTCAGGGATGGTAGTGGAGGCGAGAGATTGTACGAAAGGATTAGAGCAGTGAGAGAGAGCAGAGTGAAATTTATTATATTTAGTCTTGGCGAGTTGTTGTACGAAAGGAATGTTGAGGTCGTTATGGAGAGTTAGGTTTGTAACGTAAAAAGGTGCGTCTACTATCTGTCGGAGTAGTTTTGATTGAAACGTCTGTATAGTCCGTATGTTGGTCGGTTTGGCTGAACCCCACAGCTCTAGTCCGTAAGTCCACATAGGTTTTAATATAGTATTGTATATTAGTCTCTTCAGTTCAGTGGGTAGTTTAGAGCGTCTTCCGATAAGTCGGTAGAGAAGTTTGGCCCGTTTAGTCAGTGCTTGTCTTTTAAGTCGTGTGTGTGGGTTCCATGTAAGTCGTTTGTCTATGAAGAGTCCAAGGTAGCGCACCAGGTCGGCAGAAGGAAGAGAGTTATTGTTAAAATAGACAGCAGGACAGGAGCCCCGCCGGAGAGTAAACGTGGCGTGTTGGGATTTTCGTGGGTTCATTTTAATTCTCCACTTTTTTGCCCATGTTTCTATCAGATGTAAGTGTGTCTGTAACTTGTGTGATGCTGATGTTGGGTTTGTGCTAGAAGCTAGTATGGCTGTGTCGTCTGCATATGTACATAGTAGTGTGGACGGATGTGTGGGTATATCGGATGTGTATACAGTGTACAGTACTGGGCCAAGAATACTCCCCTGCGGCTGTTGGTTTGTTGATTGTATATATGTGCGGGAGGTTATAATTTTTCTTCACCAGATTAAAATATTTGATTATTTGCATGATATACTTTCAAAAATTTCCAATTCCGCCCTATTAAAAAGATATCTTAACAAATGCTACCACATCTCTCTCAACATATTCTTAATGTAATTTAAACATAAATTAATATCATTTAAAAAAATAAGCATAATATAATGGAGTTGATGAGGAAAGAAATTGGGATTGATTAAATGATATATATGGTTGAATCTGATCGATTGATTCTGATAGATTGATTGATCCATGTCCCGATCTGTTACTGGCTTATTATACAGGTTCCCCACTCTAGCCTTGCTTAAGTGTGAGGGGATCTGAGAGAGTTTGTTTTCTCTCGGTCGGGCTTGTGTGTTTTCTCTCTTGCCGTTACAATGATAAATAAAAACGAATACATTTGATTTCCTCTATTATTTATATTAAATATCATCTCCAATTTGCCGTTTGCTGCCAGCCTTCTTTCATATCAATTTTTACCTACATATTTTCTTGTATTAACCTTGTTTGGATTTCACATTTATTTATTACTTGTACAAGCTTTTGACTGTCCATAATCTTTGCATCACCTTTCTTCAAACTTTATCTATTCTTATTAATTGAGTATACTCCTCAAATTTCTTATTGTCCCCGCCCCCTAATAAAAATGACTTGATAAAACACTGAGCCATACTTAAAATTTAACTTTAGTTTAGTAATTAAACTTAACTATTAAAATTTAGTTATAAAGTATTCTTCAAAACATGCTATTTTTATATGCACTATTTTCTAATGTCTAATCATAATTTATAATAATTCCATTTTATCTATTAAACACGCGCACACATAGTAACATAACCTTATAACCTCCCACACATATGTACAACTAACAACCCAACAAGTGTGACTAAATATCTACTTAAACTTTTCTCTTCAACTCAAAAGTTATGCTGTCCCGACAGACAGACGACTGGCAGACACACACACACACCAGTTATTAAAAACCAATTTTTCGGATTCAGGCGATCTCAAAACAGATATTTCCGGTAAAACCTCGATATCGAAAATTTGATACGATTACAATACTTCCTCTTACTAGGAGTAAGAGAAAGTAAAAAAAAAATAAAAAATGGCAAAATCCCCCCAATACGTAAAACTTTGGAGAGCAAAACAAAAGAAGACTTTCCAGTTCCGAAATGTTTCTATGGTAACGATCATCCTTTAGGGTAGGCGCAGACATGCAACTGATGTGCAATTGTCAGTTTAAGCAACTAAACAGTTTGTGTTTTGTCACAAACTAAACGATTGCGCAACTAGTTGCAATTGTTTTGTATCATACAGGTTTAAATATGTCTGCGCACACTTGTGATCAAACAGTTGCAAGCTTAGTACATAGTGCCCAAAGCGAGATGTCTCCTCAAGAGCGACAGGGTAAGTAAGGAATTCATTTTGTTCGGACTTTTATTAATAAAACTGCTTTATTACAATTTTTTTAGTAAAAGGGCTTGTATGTTTGAGATAAAGATAGAAGTATTAAGAAATAATCAAGAAGTCACACTGCTTTTATAAATACATATATTATCTCTTAATAAAATGAAGTTTATCTAGAATAAAAACAAATATCTATCAATGGCACTGAGCGATTCCTGAAGTAAGTGTTCTGGCTTTGGAAGCAGAATACAAACTTAGTTGTTTGAAAGCAGAAGTCAGGCTATTCTTTTGAACTGTATTATTTGAAAGCTGAAGGCAGACTCTATTCTTTGAAATTCTCTCTCTAGCGGGGGAATTTTCTTTTACAAAAGAATTTACCGAACGGGATTTTTGTGCCTTTCTTTTCCCAATAGCAATGACCTAGATTTGATATACCTGACTCTAAAATACACTCTTTTTGAAGGTAAATTCACAGAACTAAGATAATTATAAAATATTAACAAAATACAACTTTAGATACTATAAAATATTCTAAACTCTAAACTATTATTTTTCTATTTCGTTCTTCCACTACATTACCTTAATGTAACTGACAGCCTTTCTTCTGGAGTAATCGCTTTTCTCCATTTTGTAGTTTGATATGTAATATAAGGTCGTACCATATCCAGAAGCTCATCAAAACTGGCAACACTCATGCGATAGTATTTAAAGAACTTTTCCGGGTAAGAACGTAAGTCTTGATATATTTTATGAAACTGTCCTTTTAATAATCGTTGTGACGTGATTGGATGTATCCAGTATTTCTTCTTTCTCCGAATGTCCTTTCTCCGTTTTAATTCAAGAGCACAAACCGACGCTAGTTCATAGAAGTTCATCTTAAAACTGAATAGTTTAATTGCATGTGTGCTAAGGTGATGGCACAAGACGGTTTAGTTGCATATGTCTGCGCACTTCGTCATTCGCCGATCAGACTGTTGTGCAACTATTGCAAAACTTAAAAATTGCATGTCTGCGCCTACCCTTAGTTTAAATGATTAGTATAATAAATAGTTTAAATGATTATATATGTGAAAATATCAAATTTAAATTTTTCTTCTCCTATTCCTTCAGCCGACCATGTGCGATACCTGGGACTATACCTCGACAAGAGACTCACCTGGAATCCTCATACACGACTTAAACGAGTAGAATTAAACAAAAGATATGAGCTTCTAGCCAGACTACTTGATTACCGATCAAAACTAACACTTCATAATAAAAGACGACTGTACCTAGCACCTATATGGACTTACGGACTTGAACTTTACGGTTCAGCTAAACGAGCTAATATCAACCGATTACAAACACTTCAATCTAAAATAATCCTGCGCCGCATTGTAAACGCTCCATTCTATGTCAGTAACCTAACTATATATAAAGATCTCAAAATTCTTTTTTTATATCTGAACTCACTAAAACACGTTACAATAGATTTCACAAAAAACTTATCAACATATCCTAATCCATTAGCAGCTAACTTATCCTCAACCACACTTCCTTCCAACTCCCGAAGGCGACTGAGGCGACGTTGGCCTCGCGATCACCTTGTTGACTAATGGAGATCGTCACTGGATGATCACCATTCAAGCCACTCACGCCATTTACCACCCTTACCGTATTTACTTATTGTACCATTGTACAGTTGTAAATGACAAATAAAAAGTTAAAAAAAAAAAAAAAAAAAATTAAACTGGTAACCTGTTTTTTTATTCTTATTTTTAGACAATATAAAAAATAAAAAATATATAAATAAATTGAAGGTCATCAAAGAAAAATACTGACTCATTTTATTTGACCTTAAAATCTAATAGTAAAAGTCGGCGAGACCCACTGCTACCTAGTTGTGAAATGTATAAATAACAGGTAATATAAGTATATATTGCGGTTTCTCTTTCTGTTTTGGAATATTTTAATAATTTCTTTTCCATACTATAAAACCACCACGCATTTATTTCCGCCTACATCACTTCCCTTCTCTCAAGCGTACGCACAATAATCTGATATAATATAGTATTTCAAATTAATGCTAATCCTAGTTTCAGCTCATATGAAAAGTCTATAATTTTATATGTTTGATAAAATGTAATAAACTGAATATTTTACGATACTAAATTATATATATGTGTGTGTATATATATATATATTATTACTTTCTTCAATTTTCATCACGCAACAGTTCAAAACCATATGCTTTTATTGTTTTGATTAAGATATAATTAAAAAAAATACTATACTACACTAAGTTCTCCTATTGTTGCCGTTAATATAATTATATATAAAACGATAAATCTCCTTTAAACATAAAATATTACTCATTTGTCTTAACATAAATACAGACGTGATGGAGGGACGACTAGCTAGCTACTTTGACAGGTAGCTAGATTACACTAGTTCAGACAAGAGGGCTGATAACATAAAAAATGATAGGCTAAGAAAAAAAAAAATCTCAAAGCGCACTTAAGGTTAACCTTTTTTTTTTTTACTTTCTCTTACTCCTAGTAAGAGGAAGTATTATAATCGTATCAAATTTTCGATATCGAGTTTTTCACCGGAAATATCCGTTTTGAAGTCCCTAGTCCAAAAAAGTGGTTTTTAGCAAATGGTCTGTATGCTCTCTGTGTATGATGAACAAGCATAGCTCAAAATGAAAAACCGTAGAAAGTTGAAATGATATTCCGTTTAGGTATCACCATGGCATCTGACAGTGGGTCATCTGTCAAAATTACTCAACCAGAAGTACCACTTTACTTGTTGATTTTTTTACTTTTTTGCGTTTTTCTCAAAAATGGCTCCAACGATTTTCTTCAAACTTGGTATATCAACTACACATACAAAGAGCTACAACTTTTATTTGAAATATTTCTCTGGGAAAATTCATTTAAGGGCTGTTATGGTGGAGGGTTGGGGGTGAGGTTTTCATCTAAAGTGCTATTTCAGTGTATTAGACAATTCTGTCATCTAAATAATGTTAATTAAAATTGAATATTATGTTGTTGAACTCCCGAGTTTCAAAAAAATCGAATAACCGGAAGTGCGTTTTACATTGGCACTTTACTAAAATTAGTTTTTCACTTTTTCGCAATTTTCTCAAAAATATCTCCGACGATTTTCTTGAAACTTCTTATATAAACTAAACATAAAAAGATCTACCACTTTTATTTAAATTATTTCTCCGGGATACATTTAAGAGCACTTTATGGAAGAGGGGTGGGGTTATGTTTTTCTCTAAAGTGCTATCATTGTTGATTATACAATTTATCATCCAAACAAAATTAATTAGAAATAAGTAGATGGCTAAAATTCCGAGTTTCAAGAAAATTAGTAAACCGGAAGTGCGCTTTTAATGAACAGGTTTTTCAGTTTTCGACGAATTTCATTAAATTTGGTACACAAACTATAAAATTTTTCAATTATAATTTTGAGAACTGGAGTAAGAGAAAGTTGTGTGAGTGTTTCACACCAGATTTTTTACATTACTTTGATATATAATCTATATATATATATATAATCTATTATTATAATGGTATGGAATTTATTGTAGTGGGATTGGGCTAAATCAGGGCAAAAGGGAATATGTCCTGAGTAGATTGTGTGGTTGGAGACGTGTAAAATACTATGGTTCTAAGGATTATGGATTGGAGAGTTTGTATGCGGTTGACGTTAATTCGTTTGGCTGTCCCGTACAGTTCCAGTCCGTATGTCCATATGGTTGCCAGCAAGAAATTGTATAGTTGTGTTGAAATGTAATTGGTGATATTATGTTGTAGTTGTAGTTTGTGTAGCCCGAGCGGTTTTGTAAAGGGCTTATGTGTATGTAAGTTTTAAGAGAGAGAAGTATCAGAAATAAGTAGTCACCAATGCTAATAATAAATATATTCTATTAAAATATTAACTACAAGTTATTTGCAATGAATGTATAAACTTATTGATATATTGTGGAAACTAGTTAGATTGATTTTACTTAAGGTTAACACTTAAACTGGCACTGATGTTTACTGGTAGAATGTCAAGTTTAGACTGTCTTGAAAGAATGCCTTCTCTTGTTAGTACAAATCTTCCCCTATAAGAAGGGGTAGACAATGCTTATCGAGTTCTATGAACTCTAGAAGACAATGGTGGTCTTCTACCTGAATAGTCCCTTTTGCCAGCGAATGTTACATTTTCTTCATCATTTGATAATTTCAAATAAAATATATTTTTATATTTCTGGCATCCATCACATTGTCTTTTATTCGCTAGAGTTCAGTTTGGAATGTTTGTCGAGTAATCTTTTTAACATTTTGAATCTGTTCTTACAATCTATTCGTTTTAGTCGAGTATGAAGGGTTCCATGCGAGTCTTTTGTCCAGATAAAGTCCGAGATATGTCACTTGATACGTAATGGGAATAGGAATATTATTCAGGTAAATAGGAGTGAAATGTCGTGTGGGTGATGGTGTGTTGTTTGTGTAGTAGCTTGTGGCGTGAGCGTTATTGTAAAGGGGCTTTGTGAGTGTGTAAGTTTAAGATAGAGATAGAAGTATTAGAAATAGAGAATAAGAACCACTTTTAAATAAATAATTTAACTATATATTAAATTAATAAATTTACAAGAATTATTAATTTTGAATCTTGAATTAACTTATAAATGTAAGGAAACAAATAACTAGAGAAGCTAGATTGTTTGAAACTCAAATGTTAACACTTAAACTAGCACTGAATTTAAAGAGAGCGATTCTTGATACAAATGTTCTGGTTCAATGTCTGATTCCGACTGTTCTTGTTTTAAAGCAGAATTTAGACTCTCTCTCTCTTGAAAGAATGCTTTCTCTTCGTAGTTCAAATCCTCCACTGTAAGAAGGGGTAAAAAGACAAAGCTGACTAAGTTCTATGTACTCTTCATTAACGGTGGTTTTTCTACCTGAATAGTCCCTTTTTGCCAGCGAGTGTTAGAATAGCATTCAAATGATTTTTTTTTTTCAAATTAAATTTATAGATACAATTTGTGGCATCCATTAAAGAAGGGAGTGACCTGCGGTTTAATGTAAATACTATATATTTGGATTTTTGTTGATTTACCCCGATTTTACATTGACGAAGCCACAAATCGAGGATTTGGAGGTGATTCCGGTAACCGATTTTATTTTTTCCCAATTTGGAATTCTACCAATGGTTCTAATTTATATTAATACTCAATTGACGGTAGGTAGAACCATACATTGTAGTAAAGTAGTGCTTCAGAAGAAAGCTTGACACGCTACTGTTCCCCCAGAACCCACCAAAAAAAAAAAAATCTGGTGTGAAACACTCACACAACTTTCTCTTACTCGAGTTCTCAAAATTATAATTGACAAATTTTAAAGTTTGTGTACCAAATTTAATAAAAATTCGTCAAAAACTGTCCAGTATAAGCGCACTTCCGATTTACTAATTTTCTTGAAACTCGGAATTTTGGCCATCTGTTTATTTCTAATTAATTTTGTTTGGATGATAGAATTGTATAATCAACTATGACAGCACTTTAGAGGAAAACCTTACCCCACCCCTCCTTCAAAAGTGCCCTTAAATGAACATGAAATGTTCACCTCAGAGAAATGTTTTAAATAAAAGTTATACCTCTTTGTATGTGTAGTTGATATATCTAAGTTTGAAAAAAAATCGTCCAAGCCATTTTTCAGAAAATCGCGAAAAAGTAAAAAAAAAAACAACTTGTAAAGTGGTACTTCCGGTTGAGGAATTTTGACAGATGACCCACTGTCAGATACCATGGTGATACCTAAACGGAATATCAAGTTTCAATTTTCTACGGTTTTTCGTTTTTGAGCTATGCTTTTCACACACAAAAACCATTTGCTAAAAACCGCTTTTTTTGGACTCAGGGGACCTCAAAACGGATATTTCCGGTGAAAACTCGATATCAAAAATTTGACACGATTACAATACTTCCTCTTACTAAGGAGTAAGAGAAAGTAAAAAAATCAATTTTTTCGTGAAAATAAGTGATAGATGTTGATATGTAAATGAAGTTAAAAGAAAATCATTAGAGCCATTTTCAAGAAAATCACGAAAAAATAAAAAAAATTCAGTAAATTCACTTCCGGTTGGTGGATTTTTCCCAGGAATCTTCGTATAGAACCTAAACGGTATATCAAGTTTGAACTTCCAAAGTGACTTTTCGTTTTTGAGACAAATCTGTTAAACATAACACACATTACAAAATGTGACCATTCGTTAACAAAAATATTTTTCATACTCAGCGACTGAAGACGTATATTTCCAGTGAACATTCTGGTTCAAAAATTTGACACATTCTATATATTTGTGAAAAGTGAAAATGAAAATGACTAGTAGTCAGTAAATGTATTGTGTTTAGGAAGCCAGATGTAGGTCCCTTATATTTAGTGGAATTTCCCAAACTTCTATATTACGGAGGTTGTGAAATTTTATTTTTTTATAAGTAATTAAATTATAATAAATATTCCCAGAGTTTACTAGGTATTTTGTTTCTCTTATTTCTAAAGTAAGAGAGGAAGCATAAACGGACAATGGTTGTGTAGTGGAAGAAGAAATGCAAAAATAAATAGTTTTGTGAAAATTAGATAGTTCAAATAGTGTATTTGGTGATGGGGATAGAGCCAGGTATACTAAAATTCTAGGTCATTGGTATTAGGGAAACAAAGGTACAAAAATCCGTTAAATTAATACAATGACACTTGGCCAACTGTTTTTTTTGTAAAAGAGAGGGCATTCCTTCACGACAGTCTGCATTCTGCTTCCAAAGCCAAAACACTTGCTTCAGGAATCGCTCTCTCAAACTCTGTGCCTGTGATAGTGATTTGCATTTATTCTAGATATGCATCTGATTTATTAAGATATAATTGTGATATTGTAAAGAACTTAAATTTGCTTAGAGAATAATATATTTATTTTAAAAAACAGTGGTGCTCTCTTGATTATTACTAATACTTCTCTCTTAAGCAAACATACAAATGTGACAAGCCCCTTTAGTAAACCGCTCAAGCCACACAGTCTACTACACTACAAACTACAACACACCCACACCAATAACATTTCAGTTGATTTGTAAAATTGGAATCAACCAATGTCCGTTTGTGTGACATATAAACATATAGTTTAAGTCTTATCTCTTTACATGAAGTAATTGATTATAAAACCTTATTATGACGATAGATTAAAATCCAAAACCGATAAGAACTAAGAAAATGAAGCATGCTGTGACGAATAAAATCATAGATGTTATCCAGCATTACGAATACAACCACATATTCAAATAGTGTCTTGTAGTGTTCTGGTTTTACAATCGCATTCCTATTAATAAATTATGCGTATATATTAATATATAGAATTATATATATTATACTAAATTTCGATAAATTAAACGTATAATATCCTATTGTGGTATTCATTAAATTAACAAGGATGATGTAATATAATAATGAATTGTGTGTGTGTGTGTGTGTGAGAGAGAGAGAGAGAGAGAGAGAGAGAGAGGGAGAGACTGGTGGCGGCACATATCACCCATATATATATACTCGTACAATAAGGATGTACAAACTTACACGGTTGCTATTCTAGAATTGACTGTCTAACTAACCGCCAACCAGTTGTTGACTTCCCACGATATGTACAAACACCACTACTATAACACAACGTCCTATATTTATAATAACTCACTAACTAATACAAATATACAAATGTATAACTTAACTATAAAGTAATGTTTTTACTAGATAACAAGTCCTCTCACTACGCTCTGTTACGCACACTGTGTTACTTTTAATTAATCAAATGTTAATTATCAAATCTTTTATCAAAAGTTTAGTTAAACACTTATAAATAGTTTAAAGTTGTTCATAAAACTTGTAATATGTACAAATTTTCGCCCATGAATTATATGATAATTTTAATTGTTATTTTATTTCTTAAATATAGAGGATATTATAAAATTAAGTCAATTTATTACATTTCCTTTTTTTTTCTCTGAGGAGAGACCAATCCCTATGCTATGCAAAGCCACTCTTGGGGTCTAAAGATCGGAGGCTTCTCAGTGCACTGCCGGTATCCGGACAGTGAGCTGTAAGAGAGGCTCCTAGGAAGAAAAAAAAATCTAAGGGCAGCACTGCTGTTCTCGAACCCGGCACCTTCGCGTTGCTAGACCAGCACGCTACCACTGAGCTAATCCTTCCTTCCCTATTTATTACATTTCCTTACATTAATATAAATATGAAATATTTTTTGAGAATTATCGATTTTTCTATTCCTTTAACAATATAGCTAAAGAATATTCTTTTTACTTCAAAGGTGGTTTACAATCTTATAATTCAACAGCTTTGGGATTTTACTAAATTCCCCTATTATCTGGCACCTCCCTAGAGATGGCATGATTAAGAAATTCAGCTTCACTAAGAATGTTTCTTTGAAGCTGGGCACCAAAAATGGGTGGAGCGAAGGATCCGCTCTGTTGGGCATTAAGGAACATGCCATTAAATCGTATACTGATTGGTCCAATGATCAAGCTCTCGGAACCCATGGGTAATTTTTCCAGCATCTTTCAGGCGGAGATATACGCTATTGGAAGATGCGTACAATTTAACCTCGATAGGCCATATAGGAACCAGGAGATTGTAATCCTTTCCGATAGTCAAGCAGCCATTAGAGCATTGAGCGCA
Organism: Triatoma infestans; assembly: GCA_011037195.1. NCBI lineage: Eukaryota > Metazoa > Arthropoda > Insecta > Hemiptera > Reduviidae > Triatoma > Triatoma infestans. Next base: position 48,393 of record JAAEAF010013826.1, on the reverse strand, counting down.
TTAGTTATCAGCTCTAAAATGGTCTGGGAATGCCTAGGTAAACTTAATAACCTAGGCAGGAGGAACAAAGTTACCCTTTGGTGTGTGCCGGGGCATGTTGGCATTGAAGGGAATGAGATGGCCGACGCCCTGGCCAAGATAGGCGCTACGATCCCGCGGTACTGACCCCTTGTGGGGTCAGCGACCAGTTTCTGTTGGAGGAACTTAGGAAGGAGGAGGAGACGAGGAGCCTCAACTCTGGTACTCCCTCCCCAGTTTTGCGCGAGGCTAAGATCTGTTCCGCGTTCTTACGGGTTTCCTCACAGGGCATTGCCGACTTAGAGGGCGCCTGGTGAAGGGGGTTTGGAAAATGACAGCTCATGCAGATTCTGTGGGGTGCTGGAGGAAACTCCATTAGATCTTCTAACAGACTGCGAGGCTGCCACTCAGAGAAGATTCAAGAACCTGGTTAGCTACCAGGTGGAGGAGGGGGATATACCCTCTCTAGAGCCTGTCAAGGTATTGGGATTCCTCAGGGATCTCAACCTGCTGGAGGTTTTGTAGAACAGATGTTCAGAGAAGGGTGCTGTGGGCAATAGCCTGCGCCACCCAGGGGGCATAGCACAATAGATCGAAAAGGGTCGCGGAGCATTGGGGTCCCCCCTTTCAAAAAAAAAAGGAATCCTCTATTGCAAATTATTTCAAGTTTACAAAAATACTTTTTATACTCCATATTTATAAATTGGTTGGTTGTTACAAGTGTGAGTAACAAGTAACAGAAATTACGTTGAAGTGACCTCACTACACGAACTTGGTTAATTTGCTCTGACGATGGATGAAAATCCGAAACCGGTCAGGAAGAACATAAATATGCATGTTACGACGGATAAAATACCAGATGTTATCCAGTATTGCGGATCCATCCACATATTCAATAGGTGAAATTCAGTTTACAATTGGCTGAACCTTCATAATTTTCTTTTCTTCTTCTTCTTTCCTGGCTCTACAACCCAGTGTTTTGGGTTTTGGCCTCCTCAATATGTTTCCGCCAGTCGTCCCTATTTTTAGCGGCCGCCATCCAGTTCCGCAGTCCGAGGATATTCCTCGCGTCCTGGGCAATTCCATCATGCCAACGTAATCTGGGTCTCCCAACCGCCCGTTTCCTATCCGGGGTCTCGCGCAGCAGTTTGGAAGGAATTTCGTCGCCTTGCCACATGGCCCGCCCATCTCAATCTGTTTAACCTGATCCAAGCTACTACTGGGTGCTCCTTCGTTAAAACATACAGTTCTCTATTCTTTCTACGTCGCCGGATCGTATCTTCACGTACTGGGCCATAGATTTTGCGCAGTAGCTTCCTCTCAAACTCCTGCAGACAATGTTCGTCGGTCTTTGAAATGGTCCAGGTTTCTGAGGCGTATGCCTGTACAAGCCGTGTAAGGGTCTTGTAAAGCCTAAGTTTGGTGCCAACATCAACCTCCTTCCTATTTCCTGAGATAAGTCGTTGTCTGCCGTCACAAGGGATCCCAGGTAAACAAATTCAGCAACATTTTCAAATTTAAAGTTGCCTATGCAGAGTTTACTTTTGAATTGGTAGAGAAGAATTTTGTTTTTCCTCATTGACCACCGTTGGTCACACAGCTCCTGCCGTTGGCTTCAATGCTCTTTTACTAGGGCAAAGTGAAAAGTTCTCGGCCTAGCCCATAGATGGCATTGCTACAAATGAAATTACTGTTTTGTTATGTTGGTACACTTGTTTGCAAAAGTAAATACCAAAATGTGAATTTGATTAGACAAATTTAGTTTGTTTTATACGGCTGTTTAAATTAAGCTTGTACACCTCTCTTTTAATAAGGTCCCATACACCTCTACAATTTTATTAAGGTATTAGTAGTATTAATTATCGTTTATAATTTTAATTGGTTAAAAGATTAGCTGTATTCCTTTCCAATCAATAAATCACGTATTTTCCATCTTGCCTTTTTTATTTTGCTCAGTACTAATTGTGATTTAATTAAAAGAAATAATTTAATTAATGCCTTTTAATAATGTGCTCTTAAAATTAGTAATGAGATAATGAATTTAAATTGTTATTACTACAAAATAAGCGGTTTAATTTTATCTTCTTCTAATAGGTAATTTGTTGGGATAACTAGGGAGAGAATGATAAATAAAATTTTCATTCTCTTGAATCTGTTTAACATAGAGAAGAGTGATTTCATTCAATAATGCTAATAATCTGTTTTCCATTTTATCATTTTATATTTTCTTTTAATATTTTTATTCCATTGAATAGAAAGGCGTCTTTATATTATTAGTCGGGTCCGTTTTAAACGTCAAAAGTTTGAAAAAAAATGTCTTTTATAAACGATTGCACGCATGTCAATAAAGTATTTCTTTTGATCTTTAGTGATTCTTTCCCCCCACCCCCCCACTTAGATATCTAAAAAAAAAAATAGACTGAAATAAATCACGATTTCTATTGATAAATGAAATCTGTCAATACTGATTTCCTGATATCTCTATAGAGTGGACCTTTTTTTATCTTATAATAAAGAGTGAAGAAAACAAGGTGTGAATAAGATTTCAAAGTTGGCCTATATATATATATATATATAAATATGTATGTGGGGGCTCTCCAAGTGAATATATCTGAGAAGTGTGAAGCAGGTGTGTTTGTATAAAGTTTAAGTAATGTACATATGTAATAAGCCTTTAATTTATTACATACTCAACGATTTACAGACATAAAACCAACAATACCAATATGAAAGCATAAAAATTGATTGCATAGATAATAATGTAAGTGTGAGGTAAATTGTAGTAAAAAGGAAACTTAAGAATGACAAAGCGTTTTTTTTTTACTTTCTCTTACTCCTAGTAAGAGGAAGTATTGTAATCGTGTCAAATTTTCGATATTACTTTCTCTTACTCCTAGTAAGAGGAAGTATTGTAATCGTGTCAAATTTTCGATATCGAGTTTTCACCGGAAATATCCGTTTTTGAGGTCCCCTGAGTTTCAAAAAAGTGGTTTTTAGCAAATGGTGTGTGTGTGTGTGTGTGTGTGTGTGTTGTGTCCGTGTGTGTGTGTATGTATGTATGGGAACAGCATAGCTCAAAAACGAAAAACCGTAGAAAACTGAAACTTAATATTCCCATTTAGGCATCACCGTGGGATCTGACACTACGTTATCTGTCAAAATTCCTCAACCGGAAGTACCACTTTACTAGTTAGATTTTTTACTTTTTTGCGATTTTCTCAAAAATGGCTCCGACGATTTTCTTTAAACTTTTTAACATCAACCACACATACAAAGAGCTACAACTTTTATTTGAAACATTTCTCCGGGAAAATGCTTGAAGGGCACTTTTGGGGGAGGGGTGGGGTTAGGTTTTCATCTAAAGTGCTATTTCAGTTTATTAGACAATTCTGTCATCTAAATAATGTTAATTAGAATTAAATATGTTGTTGAAATTCCGAGTTTGAAAAAAATCGGATAACCGGAAGTGCGTTTACTTTACCACTTTACTAAATGATTTATTCATTTTTCAAAATTTTCTCAAAAATGGCTCCGACGATTTTTATGAAACTTCGTATATAAACTAAACATGCAAAGATCTACAACTTTTATCTATAACATTTCTCTGGGAAAATTCTTTTAAGGGCACTTTTAGGGGAGGGGTAGGGTTAGATTTTCATCTAAAGTGCTATCCTAGTTGATTATACAATTCTATCATCCAAACATAATTAGTTAGAAATAAATGGATGGCTGAAATTCCAAGTTTCAAGAAAATTAGTAAACCGGAAGTGCGCTTTTACTGAACAGTTTTTTCAGTTTTCGACGAATTTCATTAAATTTGGTACACAAACTATAAAATTTGTCAATTATCATTTTGAGAACTGGAGTGAGAGAAAGTTGTGTGAGTGTTTCACACCAGATTTTTTTTTTAAGCAGAAACGCATTTTTTAGCATCTGTAACTACTTTTTACTTTCTCTTAATCCCTAAGTAAGTATTGCAATCTTGCCAGATTTACTTTTATTATAGATATTCCAAAATTTTGGCACTGGAAATAATTAGGAAAAATATTTTTTTGGTTTTTCAAAAATTAAAAGCTATATCTCAAAATTTTAATATTGATATAGTTCGAAATTTAAATATAAATAACAATATGGATTTGTGGAAAAATATTATGTTTAGTACTCTTATGCATTGTTTACAATGCGAATTTAATAATAATAATCACTCGAAAATAATAGATAGCAGCACTGATCCATTTTATAAAACATTACAGTGTAATTTGTTAGATAAAATGTATATATAATTGAATTGTTGAGGAGAGAAATTAGGTTTGATTGAATAAACGAGATATGAAGACACTGTTATAAGGTAGCTATATATTTAAACTAAGTGCACTGGACTTTTATAATGAAACTGATAGTATAAAAGGTGGGAGTAGAGATATGACACGATGCGATGTATGGTTGAATCTGATAGATATACTCTAGATAGATTCTCACTGGCTTATATACACAGGTTCTCCCACTCTAGCCTGCCTAGGTCAGAGAGTAGTCTCTGTTAACCAGAAAGAGCTGCTGGATGCCATTAGCCTCTCTTCTTTCTGCTGGATGCCATTACATATATAAAAGACGATCAACCACTCCAGGTGGTTATTTAAAATTAATGGTGATCTCTTGCCGTTACGATATAAATTCTTTAAGTCGAGCGACCTAGAGTGTACACTGTGCGATCAAGAAGAGAATGAGGATCTGTACCATTTTCTGGCGGTCTGTCCAGCATTGGGCGAAATTCGTCGGGTTTGGTTTGTATTCTCGTCGCTGTGTAGAAAAAAATGTTAATAGATACCTGAACGGTACAGATTGGGTTGCGCTAGAAGGATATTGTAAAACGGCGTACGCACACGTCGAGTATCGCTCTCTAGTTGAAATATTAACTACCTGAATCCTTTCTCAGTAAATAAAGAAAAATTTATTTATGTTATTTATTTATTTATTTATTTATTTATAAAGGAAAAAGAGAGATAGGAAAAATGTATATATATACTTATATATACAAATACAATTAATCGTAATTTGTAAATATAATTAATAAAAATAGTAAAGTCAGGGGTAAAAATCAAATAAAATAATATTAAATAAAACTCTTTTTTAATTTTAATGTCAGAACAATAATTTTGATTGAGAACAAAAATTTTCTATAACTCACTAATTATATAACAAATCAAAAAACTTTAATTTGTAAATTTGATAATTTCTAACAAAAGCAGACTCCACGGACGGACGGTCAATGACCATGTTGTCGTCTTTATTACATTAGTTTACAAATTATTTTAGTTCATTATTATCATTATTGTTGTAATTTTAATATATATATAATATAATTTGTGTTGTTTTTCCATTTTATATATAATTGATATATATGCATATAACTGACTGCCAGGGACTTTACACTTTAGAATTTAGTACTGAACTGATCTGACAGACTGACGTGGCTAAATGATATGTACGGAGTGTCAATCAACAGAATGATGTCTGATGTGTTAAACGTTAAAATATCATTTTGAAATTTCTTATAAGAATCATGTTTTCATTCATAACTTATAAAATATCGCTCACAGAAAAAAACCGTTCAAGTAAATTTTTCTTACAAAAAAATAGAGGAATCTATTTCTTAAATAAAAACCACACCGCTCCATTTGAAAAAAATGAAGTTGGTCCCTGTATCTCGCTTCTCGAAAACAAATTTGCAAATTAAATTTGGATTTCTAACAAAAAAAAAACTACGGGGACACGTATTTTTTAGGTTTTTTTTTCTAGCTATCTTAGTTTCCGATAAAAAGTCGTCGTTATCCATATACCTTGGGACACCCTGTATACACACACATAAATACCTATCATCTAAAATGATTTTTTTGTGGTTATAGGCTAATTACGTATATTGCTTATAATTATTTATTTTTTTGTTAGGTAGCTTTATAGTTATATAATTTGTATAATTAACAATGAGTCATAACGACTAATAATTAATATTAATGCTACCCTGGATTAATACACTACCTAATTATAAAAAAATATTCTTGAGTATGGCGTAAAAAAAAAAACAAAAACAAAAAAAAACACATTAAAAGCATTAACAAAATTTCAAATTTGAATAAAATCAATTTATCGAAACCATTATACAGAATGTTTTTTATTGTTCGTTACGCGCGCTGTATTCAATGTTGTAATATTGAATGTTGAAGTTCGGTCATACAAAAGAAATTCTTTTTTTAAATTACTACCGACAATTTTCGGCAAATTTATTCTTCAGGGTTTTTAGAAATGTTTTTATTACAAATAAAAAATAAAAAAAAAAAGAAAAACAACATAAAATATAAACTTAAAATAAATATTTTCAAATAAATTGTTTTTTTTTTTTAAATAAACTATATAAATAAACTAAATAAAAAGGGTGATATATAAATAGCATATTTAAATTTATTTTATACTATTACTGTAGAACAGATCAATATTAAACTAAATATAAAACAATCCTTTAAATTCTACTCGAAGTACTAAAACATCAGTGGCTTTGTGATCTACTTATTGAGTAAATTGGAGTTTCACTACTGAGTGACTTCACCGCTCCGGTTTCTATTGATTGTCCACAATTAAACAAATTTACTATTGCTTTGATTACAGCACGTGTAAATATCAATAAAAAATAGAATAGAATAAGTAACATTCTGTTTATACTTATACTTATCAACAATTAACAAATTATATTTCTCTTTTCTGTTACAGACACTATGATTCAGACGATGAAGATTTATCGTGCGGCCATTGGTGCGAATATATACTCGTAGTAGTATTGAGTTCGGTACTTCTACTAGCCTCCTTAGTATTGGTACTGTTCTGGTCGTTGTATTACAGAAAAGGATATGCTTGGAATGAGAATCCAACATTACAATTCAATCTACATCCAACACTTATGGTTGCTGGCTTCATATTCTTCAGTGGATTCTGTTAGTAAAAATAATTTTTTATAATTATAGTAAAAACAATTAATCGAATACCATGAGTGTCGGCAAGCAAAAAAGTGCGGTGGCTTCGGTCTTAAATATTAATTATTATTTGTTAAGAAAATAGGACTCCTTCCCGCTGGCATCAGCATTATTAGCACGCCCCTAAGATTTTTTTATTCCACGTGTGGAATAATTGGATTCCGGGACTGGAATATTTTCGCTTGCCAATCTTTTTGAGTTTGTCCACTTACAGAATTATAAATCTGCTTGTTATTGGAAAAAGTTGTGTAGAAAAATGAACGAAAATAATTATTTGTTCAATTAAAAAAATTATACAAAAAAAAAATATTGTTTAATAAAAAAGTTTTAATTAGTCAATTAATATTTTACTATTTGAAGTATTGTTAAACTCTTATCCCACTTAAATAGGATATCGAGCCGAGGTACTTAGCTAACTTTATTGAAAAAAGCAGCTAAAAAATTAAATTACTGTTGCTGAAACTTTTAGTTAATATAATTATTCGGATCAAATGGGAATATAGTGAGGTTATTTATTATAGGGTGGATTGAGAAAATTTAGAATAAGTTTCCCGAATGAACACTGAATATATATTAAATGAATAAATGCAAGGACTTTGACATTTTTGGCAGAGTAAGCGCGGTGATGGAAGTTTTCTTGATGGTTAAATGTGCTAGACTAGGAGTGTCCAACTCGCGCGGCTCGACAGCCCAGAATATCCTCGAATGCGGCCCAACAAATAATAAATAACTAATATAAATAAATACTTTACTAATACTTGTCAATAATATTCAGATATATTTGAGATGTCTTTTGTCTCCTAGAAGTGAGGGGAAATAAGTAAAAAGTAAGTAATGCCTATTTTTTCAGGCGGGCTTAACGTCCAAGTACCAAATTAGGTGTCATGGACGGGGGCGGAAGCACCTATTTTACTAATAATATTTTTTAAACAAATATAAAATTTAGCAGTTACACTCCTAGTAAGAGGAAGTATTGTAATCGTGTCTAAATTTTCGATATCGAGTTTTCACCGGAAATAACCGTTTTGAGGTCCCCTGAGTTCAAAACAGTGGTTTGCCGTGGACGAGATCGTAGAGCCAACAAGACCAACGAAGAAAAGAGAGTGTATTTTGGGAAGAAGAGAGAATAAAAGGGGGTAAAAATACAAAGTAAGACAACAGTAGATCGTCGAACAAATCATAGGCAACATAGGACGAGAATGAAATGGTCCTCTATTCCTTGAAAATAGCAAAAAATATCACACCAGCTATGGGAGGTTAATCAAACCCGTTGCAAGATTAGGCTTTGAAGAAAAGGAGGATGTAGGATAGAACATATATATTATCATATAGCTTTATGATAAGAGATATGATAATGAATGATGATTGATAATAATATGAAAACAAGATGTTGGCATTATATGAAATTAGTTCATTAAATTTGGAGAGATCATTACGTCGAATAATTTATGTATTCATTTAACAATTAGTTTAATTGATTCATCTCTATTTAAATATCCTAAGGATTCAACCTCAGTGTCCATTTTTATAAACAGTATTACCTAGAACTACCTATGGATCGAATGAAACCCACATATGTTGTTTTCACTGAAGTGTCAAAGAATCCACAAGGCTGTGGGGCTGCTGTTGTAATCCGTGACAGAATCTACAAGTTCAGGTTGCCATCTTTAAGTAGCAGATACCAAGCAGAACTGTATGCAATTCACATGACACTGACTATTGTCGGAGGAATTGTGGGGCACATAGCAATATGTTCAGACTCAATGAGCTCCTTATACTCTATAAAACAAATCTATTCGAAGTACCCAATTGTACAGAATATCCATACATCCTTGTACAACATGAGGCAGGAAGGAACTAATGTTGTCTTTGTTTGGGTGCCAGAGCATTCAGGTATTGTAGGGAATGAACTCGCTGATTTGGTTTGCTGAAGAGGCGACAAATATGGAACCCATATTCGAGAGACACATGCCACTTGACGTAATAAATGGTATTCAAAGGAAAATTCGTCAAGATTGGCAAGATGAGTGGACCTCAGTGAGTGATAACAAACTGAGGGAAATTAAGGGGATCGTAGTACCCTGGGACACCTGTTACAGAGGTAACAGGTGGGAAAAAGTGGTGGATAGCTCGACTGAGAATTGGTCATAAACGCGTAACTCATGGATACCTGACGAGTAGAGAAGTGGCCCCTATATGTAACACCTGTAACTGCCCTTTGACAGTAAAACATATAGTTCAAGAATGTCCTTGATATAGTAGATGGAGATTATTAAACTCTATTCCAAATAGAATACAGGAAGCTCTCGGTAATGATCTCAACAACATTAATAAATTAGTACAGTACTTAAAAGATATTCGTCTATATGACGGAATATAGTTTTATAATTTTGATTGTTATTGTTGATTGTTGTAAAGTGTTAGATAGTTGCAATAGTGTATCAGTGCTAGTGAAGCCATTAGACTGGTTCTCTTATTAAATATTCATTGCGTTATTAAATAGCCATTGCGTTAAGTTACTTATTGTCTGTGATGTGTAGTTGTTTGTGTTTATATATATAATTATCGAGTCATAGGGCATAAAAACCAACTTGTTCATCCCCCCCCCCAATTAGTAAATATCTTGATAACTTACCTTTGTTATAGCCATCCCAACTAATCATTTGATAATTATTTTTTTTTCCGTTGAATTTATCAGCACTGTCCATAGCTAGATCATTCCATACGTCACATGAGGCATGGCATATCTTCTAACCGTAGGAGTTTAGAAAATCGTGTGTTTCGTTCTCAAGGGACCTCAGAACTTGTATTTCCTGCAAAAATTCAATTTCGAGATTTCCTTTTTACGATCGCATTACTTCTTGTTACAATTGTAAGAAAATAATAAAAATAAAAATAATAAAAAAATATGACGTTAATAAAGTTGGATAGGATTAACTCTTAACCCAAAACACTTTCATTTTATACCAAAATTTACTCTCTACATAAATATCCCCTATGTACGTATCACATGTTCCACCAATTCAATCCAAAAGTACACATATACTAAACAAACAGTGCAGCCACCCAGTCCCCTCCATTCCCCTTATCATCCGTTCGCTAATATATCTCTGGGTTTAAACTCTTGTTCCAGATTAATACAGACCATTTTGATTAATGGGTCTATAGGCAATGGTTGTGTGTACAACACAAAGCCTCTCTTACCCCATAGTTACCTTCAAAAAAAAAACATTATCGAACACAAATCTGTTCTTGTTTTATATATGTCGTCGTTTAATTGAATATATGTACCGGATAATTTAACTAAACCTTTTCTATTTTAAACTTTTGTATTTTAATTTTTAATTCCAATTTAAAATTGGGATTTACAGATCAGGACTACAGACCATATACATACGTAAATACATACAAGCACATAGACCCATTTCCTGTAAACTATCTGATAAGAATGCTTAATTTCCTCTTGTTTTCCCCTAAATTTCCTCTAAGCGTAATTAAAAAGCAATATTTAATTAAAAAAGAATGAATTTTTAAATCAATACGTTCTCATTCCTATTTATTTACTCTTACTCCTAGTAATAGGAAGTATTGTAATCGTGTCAAATTTTCGATATCGAGTTATCAACGGAAATATCCGTTTTGAGGTCCCTTGAGTCCAAAAAAAAGTGGTTTTTAGCAATTGTTCTGAATGTGTGTGTGTGTGTGGATGGGTGGATGGGTGTATGTATATATGTATGTATGTATGTATGTATGTATGTATGAATATCAACAGCATAGTTCAAAAACGAAAAACCGTTGAAAGTTGAAACTTGATATTACGTTTAGGTATCACGATGGGATCTGACAGTGCGTTATCTGTCAAAATTCCTCAACCGGAAGTACCACTTTACTACTTAATTTTTTTTACGTTTTTGCGATTTTCTCAAAAATGGCTCCAACGATTTTCTTTAAACTTGGTATATCAACTACACATACAAAGAGCTACAACTTTTATTTGTAACATTTCTCCGGGAAAATTCATTTAAGGACACTTCTGGAGGAGGTGTGGGGTTAGGTTTACATCTAAAGTGCTATTTCAGTTTATTAGACAATTCTGTCATCTAAATAATGTTAATTAGAATTAAATATGTTGTTGAAATTCCGAGTTTGAAAAAAAAAATCGGATAACCGGAAGTGCGTTTTTTTTTTTTTTTAACACATTACTAAATGATTTTCTTCAAATTTCTTATATAAACTAAACATGCAAAAATCTATAACTTTTATTTAAAAACATTTCTCTGGGAAAAATCATTTAAGGGCACTTTTAAGGGTGGGTAGGAGTTACAGCTTCCTTTAAAGTGGTTATCTCTAAGTTGATTATACAATTCTATCATCCAAACAACCATTAATTAGAAATAAATAGATGGCCAAAATTCTGAGTTTTAATAAAAATTAGTAAACCGGAAGTGCTCAGTCAGGGAACGTTTTTTTTTTTTTCAGTTTTCGACGAATTAAATTAAATTTGTGTGTGTGTGTATGTATTTGAACAGCATAGCTCAAAAGCGAAAAATCGTAGCAAGTTCAAACTTGATATTACGTTTAGGTATCACTATGGGATCTGACACTACGTTATGTGTCAATATTCCTCAACCGGAAGTACCACTTTACTAGTTGGTTTTTTTACGTTATTGCGATTTTCTCAAAAATGGCTCCGACGATTTTCTTTAAACTTAATGTATCAACCACACATACAAAGAACTACAACTTTTATTTGAAACATTTCTTCGGGAAAATGCATTGAAGGGCACTCTTGGGGGAGGGTGGGGTTAAGTTTCCATCTAAAGTGCTATTTCACTTTATTAAACAATTCTGTCATCTAAGTAATGGTAATTAGAATTAAATATGTTGTTGAAATTCCGAGTTTCAAAAAAATCGGATAACCGGAAGTGCGTTTACTTTACCACTTTACTAAATGATTTATTCACTTTTTTGTAATTTTCTCAAAAATGGCTCCGACGATATTTTTGAAACTTATTATATAAATAAACCATGTAAAGATCTACAACTTTTATCTAAAACATTTCTCTGGGAAAGTTCTTTGAAGGGCACTTTTAGGGGAGGGGTGGGGTTAGATTTTCATCAAAGTGCTATCCTAGTTGATTATACAATTCTATCATCCAAACATAATTAGTCAGAAATAAACGGGTGGCCAAAATTCTGAGTTTTAAGAAAATTAGTAAACCGGAAGTGCGCTTTTACTGAACAGTTTTTCAGTTTTCGACGAATTTCATTAAATTTGGTACACAAACTATAAAATTTGTTAATTATAATTTTGAGAACAGGAAGTTGTGAAAGTTGTGTGAGAGTGTTTCACACCAGATTTTTTTTTACTTTCTCTTACTCCTAATAAGAGGAAGTATTAGGATCGAGTCAGATTTTCGACTATGAGTTTTTTCACCGGAAATATATGTTTTATGGTTCTCCTTGAATACGAAAAATGTTTTTTAGCAAATGATCTGTATTAACAGATCAATTAACAGTGTTTAACGTTCGTGTTAACAGAATATCACGAAAACGAAAAGTTGTGGAAAGCTTAAACTTAGTATTTATTCCACATCAGACACGGAAGATTTGATTGAAGCAAAATCCATCAATCAAAAGTACGACTTTTTAGACTTTTTGGTTGTTTTTTTACTTTCTCTTACTCCTTAGTAAGAGGAAGTAGTGTAATCGTGTGAAATTTTCGATATTGAGTTTTCACCGGAAATATCCGTTTTGAGATCCCCTGAGTCCAAAAAAGTGGTTTTTAGCAAATGGTGTGTGGTGTGTGTGTGTGTGTTGTGTGTGTGTGTAATGTATGTGAACAGCATAGCTCAAAAACGAAAAATCGTAGAAAGTTCGAACTTGATATTCCGTTTAGGTATCACCATGGATCCGACAGAGGGTCATCTGTTCAAATTCCTCAACCAGAAGTACCACTTTACTAGTTGTTTTTTTTTTTTTTTTTTTCACGTTTTTGCGATTTTTTCAAAAATAGTTCCAACGATTTTCTTCAAACTTGGTATATCAACTACACGTACTAACAACTACAACTTTTATTTGAAACATTTCTCCGGAAAATTTCATTTAAAGGCACTTCGGGGGGAGGGGTGGGGTTAGGTTTCCATCTAAAGTGCTATTTCAGTTGATTAGACAATTCTGCCATCTAAATAATGGTAATTAGAATGAAATATGTTGTTTGAAATTCCGAGTTTGAAAAAAATCGGATAACCGGAAGTGCGTTTACTTTACCACCCTTTACTAAATAATTTTTTCACTTTTTTATGATTTTCTCAAAAATGGTCCCAACGATTTTCTTGAAACCTCTTATCTAAACTACACATACATAGATCTACATCTTTTATTTAAAACATTTCTCTGGGAAAATTCATTTAAGGACACTTTCAGGGGAGGGGTGGGATTATGTTTTTCTCTAAAGTGCTATTATACTTGTTTATACAATTCTATCACCCAAACTTAATTAGAAAAAAATAGATGGCCAAAATTCCGGTTTAAAGAAAATTAGTAAACCGGAAGTGCGCTTTATTGGACAGTTTTTTTAGTTTTCGACGAATTTCGTTAAATTTGGTACACAAACTATAATATTGGTCAATTATAATTTCGAGAACTGGAGTAAGAGAAAGTTGTCTGAGTGTTTCACACCAGATTTTTTTTCAGTTTATCGTGTTTTTCTCAAAAAAAAAGCTCCAACCAATTTTCTTCAAACTTCGTACACTATTTATACACATAAATAACCAATCACTTTTATTTGTAATATTTTCCGAGGATAATTGATTTTTTTGGGGGGTTCTGGGGGGAACAGTAACGTTATGCTTTCCTCTTCGTTTGTCAGTTAATTTAAATTTAAATTTGCATAAGCTTTCTTAGTTTTTGACAGAGAGCGTTCCACATAAGGCTGCTCAGATATACAAGTAATTAAAATCACCCACAACCATTTTTTAAGCGCAGCCAATTCAATATTGTAATGTCGCAATTTTAATGAAAATTTTCTTGATTAAATTGTATTAATTAGTGTAAGAGAAAGTTGTGTGTGAGTGTTTCACACCAGATTTTTTTGTGCAAATAAAACCAACTGCTCAAAAAGGAGCAGTTTAAGAAAATGTTTAAAAAAAACAAACAAACCAAAAAAACAGAGAGTAAATATCTTTAATGACGTCAGATAAAACTTCACGCAATGAAAGGTGGGTGGGAGTCAAGACAGTGAAATTCTGGAAATATCAGTATTCCCTCAGGATATAACTTTTGACTTGTATTCCTGCCTTTGTATTAAAAGATTGGTTTTCCTTAGGGACAGGATAAAGGATTCTCTTGTGTATATAAATCTCTTCACAGACATGATGGAAAAGGAAAAAGAAGTTCATTTATAACTATAGAATTCAAGTTTAAATAACATTTCAATAAATTAATTAATTGAAATTATAAATTGAATAGACTTTCAACTAGACTTAAATCATCTTGAGATGAAAGTCTAGTCCTAGCATTATTATTAGATGATCTCTAGACAATAGATCTCTACAATACTAATGAACAAAAGAGTGAACTTAAAACAAATTAAGAAACCAATATGGATTTAATGGTGTGAAAGGGTTAATAGATTAATGGAATAAGAACTTTAGAATTCTGCCAAAACAATCCAATAACCTCAGAATACAATCTCTTCAATTCAGAATTCTTCAAACCAGTGGCGGCTCGTGACTTGGATATGTGGGGGTTCAACTTTTTTTTTTTTAAATACTTACATTACCTATCATAATTAGTAGCTTGGCTAGTTAAAAATCACGAAGTAAGCCAGGAGCCAGGTAAAAACTTGCATCCCTCTCCTACAATTAAATATGTTAAATTAAGAATAAATCTATTAGCTCAGTGGATAGTGCATTGGACTCCCACGCGGAGGACTCGGGTTCGAGTCCAGCTGTGCTGCCCTTAGGTTTTTCTTCCTAGGAGCTCTTACAGCACACTGTCCGGTGATGGGCAGTGTTGTCTGTAACGAGAGAACACCATCCGGAGGCCGGCAGTGCACTGAGAAGGCTCAGGCGGCAATGACCATTACTCAGTTCTCAAAATTATAATTGACAAATTTTATAGGTTGTGTACCAAATTTAATGAAATTCTTCGAAAACTGAAAAAAATGTTCGGTAAAAGCGCACTTCCGGTTTACTATTTTCTTGAAACTCAGAATTTTGGCCATCTATTTATTTCTAATTAATTTTGTTTGGATGATAGAATTGTATAATCAAATATGAGAGCACTTTAGAGAATAATATAACCCCATCCCTCCCCTAAAAGTGCCCTTAAATGAATTTTACCAGACAAATGTTTCAAATAAAAGTTATAGATCTTTGTATGTTTAGTTTATGTAAGAAGATTCAAGAAAATTATCGGAGCAATTTTTGAGAAAATGGCGAAAAAGTGAAAAAATCATTTAGTAAAGTGGTAAAGTAAACGCACTTCCGGTTATCCGATTTTTTTCAAACTCGGAATTTCAACAACATATTATATTCTTATTAATATTATTTAGATGACAGAATTGTATAGCGAACCGAAATAGAACTTTAGATTGAAACCTAACCCAACCCTCCTTCAAAACTGCCTTTAAATGAATTTTTCCGGAGAAATGTTTCAAATAGAAGTTGTAGATCTTTGTATGTATAGTTCATATACCAAATTTCAAGAAAATCGTCAGAGCCATTTTTGAGAAAATTGCAAAAAAGTAAAAAAAATCAACTAGTAAAGTGGTACTTCTGGTTGAGGAATTTCGAGAGATAACGTAGGGTCAGATCTCATGGTGATACCTAAACGGAATATCAAGTTTCAACTTTCTAAGGTTTTTCGTTTTTGAGCTATGGTGTTTACATACATATACACACACCCGTTCACGCACACAGGCGCACACACACACACACGCACACAGAGAACATTTGCTAAAAACTTTTTTAACTCCGGGTAAGATCGGGTAAGTTCGTTCGTAGATCGTAAGTAATGTTCATCGCGCTTGTAACTCTTTTTGAAAAAAGTTATTAAAAACATACACTTTTCTATACTAACACAAAGAAATTTTTTATATATACATATATATATACTAAATTCTCCAGCGCGACTCCTAACTGTGAATCCCCTGCTTCCTACTTTTTTATACATCTCCTGATACACATGTAATTCACTAACTGTACAATTCATTGTACGAACATATTAAAGGAGCTCCTATACTGATATACGTTCCTATTCTTTTATGTCTGACTCTCCGATTGTACTACTGATCTTTTTCATTAATACTTTATAGATTACACAATTTTTGTACAATTTATACTTATAGTATATACAATTTTTGGTGTGACTTATGTTCCTAACTAATATAAAAATGAAAATATTTTTTTGAAATTGAAATATGAAAGAAAATAAAATCAAATAAGAAAATTTTGCTACTTTTTTATTTAATTTTTTACTTTTTTTCTTCAAATAGTTGGGGGTTAAGTCGCGCATTCGCGAATACCAGTAGCCGCCACTGCTTCAAACTATTGTCAATGTTCTCTACTATGTCTTTTCCAGACTCTCCACCAAATGGACCTTAACATTCCCTTTATTACGGTAGTAATCAAAGACCGCTATCAGAAAATGTTCCAAAAATTTGCCATTCTCTGGAACCCTACACTGATAATCTCCCAAAAGTCTTGCCACAAGATTTGCCCTCTAAGATTAACCATAAATAATGGAAATCCTGTAATTTCTTTCAACCGTCGTAAGACGAAGTATTGCATCAAATCCTCCAAAAAGATCTTGATTCATAGACTTGTTTTCACAGTGATAATTGTGATTCTTCATTCTTTCATACTTGTTATAAGAACAAGTACAGTGACTGTTCGATTAACGAAACAAAAACCCTGTTTAAAGACTTACATGTTCGCTAACCGAAAAAGTTCGTTAACAGGAAAATATAAGTGCCTTTCTAATTTCTCTTACTTCTAATAAAGAGGAATTATTGTAACCTTGTCAAATTTTCGATATGGAGTTTTTACTAGAAATATATCTGTTTTGAGGTCCCCTGAGTACAAAAAAACTGGTTTTGAGCACATGGTGCCTGTATATATGAGAACAGCTTTCAATTTTTTGATTTTTTTAAGGCCGAAGTGTTGTCTATTTATAAGCTGGTGATAAAGAGAAGAACCATTTTTCAGCCAAGTCTGTTTATTATTTTCTTTTTCACATATGTAGTGATTTCCAGATTTTTTTTTATATTTCTCCTAACGTTTCGGCACTAAACGTGCCATCCTCAGAGGAGTTCTACAATTTAGAAACATTGTTCAAAAATTATTATATTAATACTTGATATATATAAAAAAAATCTGGTGTGAAACACTCACACAACTTTCTCTTACTCCAGTACTCAAAATTATAATTGACAAATTTTATAGTTAGTGTACCAAATTTAATGAAATTCGTCGAAAAGTGAAAACACTGTCCAGTAAAACTGTCCGGTTTACTAATTTCCTTGAAACTCGGAATTTGGGTCATATATTAATTTCTAGTTATTTCAATTTGGATGACAGAATTGTATAATCAACTGTGATAGCATTTTAAAGAAAAACATAATTTTCTTAAAACTTGGAATTTTGGCCATCCATTTATTTCTAATTAATTTTGTTTGGATGATAGAATTGTATAATCAACTATGATATCACTTTAGGGGAAGCTGCAACCCCATCCCTCCCCTAAAACTGCTCTTACATGAATTTTTCCAGAGAAATGTCTTAAATAAAAGATGTAGATCTTTGCATTTTTATCTTGTATACGAAGTTTCAAGAAAATCGTCGGAGCCATTTTTGAGAAAATCACGAAAAAATGAAAGAATCATTTAGTACTAGTGTCAAAACAAACGCACTACCGGTTGTCCGATTTTTTTCAAACTTGGAATTTCAACAACATATTTAATGCTAATTAACATTATTTAGATGACAGAATTGTCTAATAAACTGAAATAGCACTTGTAGAAGGAAACCTAACCCCACCCCTCCCCATGAAGTGCCATTAAATGAATTTTACCGGAGAAATGTTTCAAATAAAAGTTGTAGCTCTTTGTATGTGTAGTTGATGTAAATAGTTTAAAGAAAATCGTCGGAGCCATTTTTGAGAAAATCGCAAAAATGTAAAAAAAACAAGTAGTAAAGTGGTACTTCCGGTTGAGGAATATTGACACATAACGCACCGTCAGATCCCATGGTGATACCTAAACGTAATATCAAGTTTGAACTTTCTACGATTTTTCGTTTTTTTGAGCTATGCTGTTCACATACCAACACACACACACAGACACACACACACACACATACAGAGACCATTCGCTAAAAACCAGTTTTTGTGGACTCAGGGGACCTCAAAACGGATATTTCCGGTGAAAACTCGATATCGAAAATTTGGCACGATTACAATACTTCCTCTTACTAGGAGTAAGAGAAAGTAATATATTGCATATAAATACAGATAACAACATTTTATTTTTTTGTCCAAAAATTACTAACCATATTCCAATCTGCTATCTCATATACATTTTTTTAAAATTGTTATTTTATAGGCTTCGTTATTTATATTTGCTAACATTATCTGTTATATGTATAATTTTGGTTCAAAGTTATTAGGTATTTATTTTAATCAGCCAAAAATTTTTATATGTATATTAGGATTACGTGTTTTTTACTTTCTCTTACTCCTAGTAAGAGGAAGTATTGTAATCGTGTCAAATTTTCGATATCGAGTTTTCACCGGAAATATCCGCTTTGAGATCCCCTGAGTCCAAAAAACTGGTTTTTAGCGAATGGTCTGTATGTGTGTGTGTGTGTGTGTGTTGTGTGTGTGTGTGTGTGTGTGTGTGTGTATGTATGTGAACAGCATAGCTCAAAAACGAAAAATCGTAGAAAGTTCAAACTTGATATTACGTTTAGGTATCACCATGGGATCTGACGGTGCGTTATGTGTCAATATTCCTCAACCGGAAGTACCACTTTACTAGTTGTTTTTTTACGTTTTTGCAATTTTCTCAAAAATGGCTCCGAAGATTTTCTTTAAACTTGGTATATCAACTACACATACAAAGAGCTACAACTTTTATTTGAAACATTTCTCCAGGAAAATTCATTTAAGGGCACTTCTGGGGGAGGGGTGGGGTTAGGTTTTCATCTTAACTGCTGTTTCAGTATATTAGACAATTCTGTCATCTAAATAATGTTAATTAGAATTAAATATGTTGTTGAAATTCCGAGTTTGAAAAAAAATAGATAACCGGAAGTGCGTTTTTACTGAAATATAATTTTCAGTTTTCTGGTATTTTCTCGAAAATGGCTCCAACGATTTTCTTTAAACCAGCGTTGTTAACTATACATATAAAGAGCTACAACTTTTATTTGAAACTTTTCCCCTGATAAATTCATTTAAGGGGACTTTTGGGGGAGGGGGGTTATGTTTTTCTTTAAAATGCTATCACAGTTGATTATACAATTCTGTCATCCAAATTGAAATAACTAGAAATTAATATATGACCCAAATTCGAGTTTCAAGGAAATTAGTAAATCGGACAGTTTTACTGGACAGTGTTTTCACTTTTCGACGAATTTCATTAAATTTGGTACACTAACTATAAAATTTGTCAATTATAATTTTGAGTACTGGAGTAAGAGAAAGTTGTGTGAGTGTTTCACACCAGATTTTTTTTTTTGCTTACTTGTCTTTAATCTTTCTTTTTGTGCATTCTTTGTCTGTAAAATTTTAAATTTTTTATTTTATAATTAAATTTTTAAATAATGGATGCAGTATAAAAATATATTATAAAAATAAAAATTTAAAATTTTACAGACAATAATGCACAAAAAGAAAAGATTAAAGAAAAGTTCCGAAACGGAATATGAAGTTTCAACTTTCTACGGTTTTACGTTTTCACGCTATGCTGTACACATACACAGACATAGACACACAGACAAGACATTTGCTAAAAACCACTTTTTCGGATTCAGGAGACCTCAAAACGGATATTTCCGGTGAAAACTCGATATCGAAAATTTGGCACGATTACAATACTTCCTCTTTTACTAAGGAGTAAGAGAAAGTAAAAAAACATATTCTATGATTATTAAAGAGATTCATATACAAAACAAAATGCTCATCCATTATTTATTAGAATTGAATAAATATTTTCGCTTTAAAGAACAGGGGTTTGTTGGAACAGCTTGTACATTTCACTAAACGCTGCCCATTTCCTTTACCACACACGTATGCTAGGAATCTTATTTATTTCAAACATTCTGTAGTTGAATAGTAGAATCTCTAAATGTGGAATATTGTATACAGACTTTTAGAGTTTTAAGAAATATTTTAATGGCTCGTTAGAATTTGATTATGTAAATACTTATTTTATTAAAATATTTGTCAAATTTTAATTTTTTTTTTTTTTTTTTTACTAATTTTAACGTGTTATTATTTAATTACATGTCAGTTAATTGGCAATAATGTTAATTATATTTAGATAATACATCAATGATTCTTTTACTTCAGTGAGTTTTCCATTGACAATGCTTTTGTTAATTAATACTTTTTCGTCTTTTGTGCTGAGCCATTATTCTTCCGAAACTACTCACAATAATTTGGGAGTGAATTGAGTTTTATATATTTTTCTAAGCGATAGCTTAGTAACACTGACTATCTTCTACCATTTTTTTTAAAGAATTATTGAAAAAAGAAAGAAAAAGGATTGTTAATTTCTAGCAGTGGGTAACCAGCTGGGAGATAATGGATGAACTTTGACGTTGTCTGGTCATAGAGGCATTAGAAAAAAACCCTGAATTTTGCGTTGGGGCTAATGTAATGGGATCTGAATCATAAATAATTCAAATACAGCATTATCCCAACATCGTTTTAGAAAAGAACCATGTTTTTGACTTCGCTGACGTAGGGATCTTGGATTTTGAAGTTGGGCACAAAAAAAAAGGCTTTTTAAAGAAATGGTATACATTGCTCGAGAGGAAAAATCTTGTAACAAAAAAACGGATGTAGCAGGATTAAATTATAGCTTACTACAATTTAATAAACCAAACATAATGGTTTGTTACTGTAGCATCTGGTGGCCAGTTCAGAAAACACATGCCACAGAAAACCTTTTTGTTACCTACCCCTGGATAGAATTATATTGTCATTCTACTATTTGTCATCGCACTAACCTTTGTGCAATATTTTTAGTCAGCAGAGTTTGATTTTTTTAGTTCTTTTATAATTTTAATTTTTTAATAGATTACTTAATATTAAAATAATAGAATATAATTTATATAATTATAAAAATGCAATAATAACATTTGATGAAAACATCTTAGTTTTGGTAGGTTATCGTAACACACTTAGTATTTCTATTTTTCAGTTTTTATTTTCATGTAAAAAAAATTTTTTATATTTATTTTTTGTTGATTTTGTTGTTGTATACAGGTACTGAGGAAGATTATGAAATATAATCGAAACGTTTACCTTTAACTAAAAAATTTTTTCATTGACCAATACCCGAAAATCTATAGACATATTGCAACATTGACTGGTCGAGAACATTTTTATTGATTTTAATTCTATCATCCAAACAAAATTAATTAGAAATAAACAGATGGACAAAATTCCAAGTTTTAAGAAAATTAGTAAACCGGAAGTGCGCTTATACTGAACAGTTTTTTTCTCAGTTTTCGACGAATTTCATTATATTTAGTACACAAACTATAACATTTGTCAATTATAATTTTGAGAACAGGAGTAAGAGAAAGTTGTGTGAGTGTTTCACACCAGATTTTTTTAACATTATTTAGTGTTTCACATAAGATTATTTTACCTGAACAAAATATAATTCCAAGGAGTGATTCAATTTACGTCTTTTCTAGTTATGTCTGGGTATATTCCCCAGTAATTTATGTTCTTTAAAAATAGCCTCATGAATAATAATTATTACTATTAATATTTTATTTAAAATTATTACTATTTGTGTTTATATTATAACCAAGGCAATATTATTACATATATAAAATACTATCACAACCAGACAATATATATGGCTAATAATAGAAGAAGAAGTAGAGATTAAATAAGCCTTTTCCTGGCCATGTTTCTTCTTTGTTTCAACATCATGATAAATGTATCATTTAATTGGTAATTCACTGCTAGCAAAGAAGACAAGTGGGGCCTACAAAAAGGAAATATAACCGTTTAGAAATTAAGCAATAGATCTTAATATGACTTATATTCTTTTTTTTCCTTTTTTTTTTTTTTTACATATAGGGAGAATAATTTGAATATTTATAAGTCAAGTGATTTAAAATTGAATATAAGAGAAATATGATCAAAAGTTGCATTGACCACCTTTTGTTAAACGGCCCCTACACGGTCAATAATATTGTCAATATTGGTATTTTGAAGGGATGGTTATTGATGAAGACACTGGTAAATTTCACAATAATCTAATTAATAATATTTACTTAAACTGCCGAATGATTAGTTGATAGAGCGAAAGAGAGAGACAGACAGAGTGGTAGCGTAAAAGCACGTATGTATATCACTAATGATTACTACTGATTTATTCATGTTGATATGATGTAGCGTTGTCTTTTATACGAATTTTCTTGACCCACCTACAATTCGTAGTCCCTCCTAGTTTCTTGTTGAGCCAGTTAGATTTCTTCTTGCCCCATTCCTTATTGAAGTATTTAGGGGGTGCTAGCTGTAGTAGCGGTGATGAAGGCGTATGAACGGTGGGGGAGTAGATGTATGTTTTTCCACTACAGTATTGACAATATAACCATCAACTGCTAACCGGTCTCAATACTTCATTACCTTACACGATCAAAATTATAGTCTATAACTTTGCTCAGTACTTACAACTTCTGCCACTAGGAGAGAGAGTGAATCTACGTGATTTTACTCGGTTTTTTGCTGTTTTTTTCCCCCCCTTCCAAAAAAAATGAATAATCGTACAAAAGCTTGCATAGCTATTATTTTGGCGTTTGGCAGTACTGGGTCATGTGAAACGCAAACACTGGATGAAAGAATGGTTGAAGAAGAGAGATGAATATTCCTTATTTAGTACTTTTGAAGGAAATTAGCCTCTCCGATGTTGAAGATTTCAAGAACTACATTTAACAAACTGTTACAAATGGTTGAATCATTTTTGAAAAGACAGGACAGAAATATGAGAGAAAGTATAAGTGGTTAGGGAAAGATTAGCCTTAACACTGAGGTACTTGGCCACAGGAAGAAATTTTGAAGACTTGAAGTTTTCAGACTTGAGGTTGATTCCCATAAACTATCAGCAAAGTTGTATTAGAAACCTGTGAAACCTTTATATATGTCCTTCAAGACTTTGAATATAAATTACAATCACCTTTAAAAAAATGTATGATTGAAGTTTTATTTTAATACACAAATCTTTCCCCTAGAACCTCCAACCTCCACTGGATCGTGTTTTAAACTGAACTGAAATGAAGGGACTATATGAAATGTATGTTAATCAGAAAAATAAGAATAAAAAATTACAATCATCTTTAAAAAAAATGTATGATTGAAGTTTTATTTTAATGCACAAATATTTCCAAAGTACCTTTGTAAGGTATTGTATCACTGTTGTTGAGGTTAGTTTCAACGTTGTATAAAACTACTGAACTCAGTATTCATGGAGATATTAGCGCCGCCCTTACACGGTCAATATTATATTGTCAATATCCCCTCCTATTCTCAGAATTGATACATGAAAATCAGAAAATCCGGATTTCATCAATACTCTTTATCAATATCGACTGTCAATACAGTTTTTTCACCTTACCCGGTCAATATTATTGTCAATACGCTAAGGTATTGTCAATGTTATTGACCGTGTACAGGCCGCTTTAGTTATTGTTTTTTTCACTTTTACTCTTGGTAAGAAGTATTGCTATCCTGCCAAATTTACGAAATTGAGTTATTTTTCTACCGGAAATACATATTTCAACATCTTCTGAGTAAAATCTAAGGGCACGTTTGCTGGACTTGAATCTGGGACTTCCGCAATGCCGCTTATTATTATCATTCCTAGAGCCGGTTGATGTACTTTTTTTGGGGGGGGGCGAACATTCATTTCCTTGAGTGAAAGAAACTATTTTTACCAGAGATATATCCCTGTGATAGCCTGCTTCATTTTGTGGTCATTGACCGTTTTCGGGCATCATTATCAGGATGATGATTATCATTTCGCTCATCATCGGGTTGTCTTGATAAACAGTGTGATAACACAGATTTATATAGAGCAAAAATCAATTTACACTCTGTTTTGGCAAATGTTTTTTTAAGACTTAACTAGACTTTTTATATATCTGACTAAGACCACGTGTAGTTACCATTTGTAAAAGGCTTTGTACTTATGGTTCCTTTAAAAATGTAAACATCAATCATTGGAGAAACACGACGTAACCCAAAACGTAATTTAAGTTGCATATCTCCACTTAATGATGTTTTTATTTTTAAAGGAACCCTAAGTACGTGGAAACAATACGAAAAATGAAAAATCTTAACCACATTACGTCATAACAAAACAGTTTCCAAAACATTATGTAAACTGATTTTGCTCTGAGCAAGTTTGTGTAATCACAGTGTTTAACAAGACATCCTGATGACGAAGAAATTGAAGCAGGCTGTCACGGCAAATATCTCTGATGCTTTATACAAGATTCTTTACATACTGTTTTACAAAAAACATCCTGATGATGGGTGAACGCCCGAAACCGGTCGATGACTACAAAAAGAAGCAGGTTATCACAGAAAATATCACTGATGCTTTCCAGCTCTGCGGAACCAACCACAAAAAACTTTATACAAGAGTTACTAAAACTGAAGTCTGAAATTCAGAGATATTTTCCGTGATAGCCTGCTTCCTTTTGTGGTCATCGATCAGTTTCAAGCGTTCGCCCATCATCAGGGTGTTTTTGTCAAAACAGTGTGATTAACATAGACTTGCACGGAGCAAATTTAGTTGATACACTCAGGAATACTTTCTTAACTTCTCCCAAGAAACCGTGTGTTTAAATATATATATTCTTACATATAAAATATGAAATATCTGGCGTATGTATCAACTAAATTTGCTCTGTGCAAGTTGTAGTGGAATCGTTTATTGTGATTCCTGAGATATGTAGTAGATGTCTTGAAGAGGGCGGAAGTTAGTTTAGAGATTTTTGGAAGTTAGTGCTCGAATTATTAACACGGAATTTATAAAAATAGACTGTATTTGTACAATAATTTAAACATGAGTAATTATTAACAAGAAATACTTATAAATAGGAGATAAATAACTAATAATTTAGAATGATTAAAATAAATTAACTAAGATGCACAACTAAGGAAATAAGTATAAATAAAACCTGTATAGGGACGCGAACTGCTGCTCGTATAATAATCTTGAAGACGTACTGAAGTATAATCATTCCCTCTTCCAATGGGGTGAAGTTTATATTAGTGTTAGTAACACTCACACCAAGACATCTGTCCTAGTGTGCGACCTTATGCGACCTTGGTTAGTTCGGTTACCAGTGATTTAGGTCAGTGGCCAGCTGTATCGGTGCTTGCTTTGATGTAAAGTATTGACCCATGTATTGAAAAGGGGCTTTGTTGTTTGGCCTTGTCTTGAAGACAGAGGCCGGCTAGGCCACTAGTTATAAATTATCCTGCCATCCTTTGTGACGATAGCAGCTGGCTGGAACCACTTTGACCTTGCTATGACTTTGATGTGTCATTACAAAGTCTATCTTAATCATACTATTTTGACAAAAACATCCTGATAATGGGTGAAAGCTCGAAACTGGTCGATGACCACAAAAGGAAGCCAGGCTATCACGGAAAATATCTCTGATGCTTTCCGGCTCTGCGGAACCAACCACAAAAAACTTTATACAAGAGTTACTAAAACTGAAGTCTGAACTTCAGAGATATTTTCCATGATAGCCTGCTTCCTTGTGGTCATCGATCAGTTTCAAACGATCGCCCATCATCAGGATGTTTTTGTCAAAACAGTGTGATTAACATAGACTTGCACAGATCAAATTTAGTTGATACATTCAGGAGAACTTTCTTAACTTCTCCCACGAAACCGTGTGTTTAAATATATATATATTCTAACATACAATATACGAAATATCTGGAGAGCGTATCAACTAAATTTGCTCTGTGTAAGTCTATGTCAGTGGTTCCCAAACTTTTTTGACCCATGGACCCCTTTTTATAGTCAAAACTTGTGCCCACAGACCTCCCAAGTATAAAAATTACAAATTTAAAAAACATTTTGTGGTATCCTTGTTCAAACATTGGTTTAAGTTCTTCATTTGTGGATATTTCAATAAGCTGCTCCTGTATTAGTATGGATACATCTGTGCTTGGGATCTGAGTTTGTCCACGCGCAAAAGGGTTCAACACCCAGTCGGGAATATCCATGTGAAGAATGTCTTCAAATCTTTGGTTCAGGTCTGCATGAAGAGCCGTTAAGTGTTGACAGTAAGCAAGCAAATCTTCATCTCTATTTTGCAATTTCGAAAGATTTGGAAACTGAGAACATTCTCCTCTTCCCAAGTTTTGTTTGTACTGAAAAAGTTTTGCAACAAACGCAGATATTACGCTTTTAATTTTGATTAAATTTAATTGGTCACCTTGTAGTTTCAAATTAGTTTCGTTAAATTTGGCAAATAAATCAGTCATATAGGCTATGTCATTTTTTGAGTTAATTAAATTGCACATAAAATCCCGATGAATTCATCCTAACCAAAAGGTCATCCATGACTACGCACCACAACTTTGGTGAGAGACAACCCCCTTGAGGGCACCCTCTCCCCGCTTGTACTATCATAGTGCGCCCGCCAAGGGAAGTCTGTATAACCCTACTCCTAAGATAGACACCTATCCAATTGATTAAGACGGGATGTATACCTTTTCGTACCAAGGCATCTTCGAGAGCATCAAACGACACTCTGTCAAATGCCCCCTTAACATCAAAGAAACACCCTAGGGCATATTCTTTTATTTCCAGAGCAGATTCTATCCTTCCGACGAGACAATGTAATGCAGTCTCTGTCGACTTACCCACAATATAAGCATGTTGGTTAGGATTGAGAGGATGATCCCTTAATGGACCATCAGTAATATACCTATCCACCAGCCTTTCCAGAGTTTCCAAGAGGAAAGACATAAGACTAATGGGTCTAAATGCCTTGGGGTCAGAGTAGTCGTTTCTTCCTGGCTTGGGAATAAAGACTACCCTTACTTCTCTCCAAACATCCTTTAAAAATTCTTAACAATACCTTCATCAGCACGTCCCCACCATTTTGCAACAGACAAGGATAAATCCCGTCCGGTCCAGGTGACTTGAAAGGTGAGAAACTTTGTACGGCCCAACTGACTCTATCATGTGTAACTACCTCATCTAAGGTGGATACATCTTCAGGGTCCCATCTCCTTCCACCCACCAAAGACGAAGCAGCATTTAAACCAATATTATCCGGGAAGTGAGTATCAAGCAAAAGCTGCAGTGTCTCCCCTTCCCCCCCTGTAAAGGAACCATCATGGTATCGTAAGGTACCTAACTGACTGTCCCTATCCTTACTAAGAATCCGTACCAATCTAGATGATTCCTGGAACGAATTTATATCCTCACAAAAGGATCTCCAGGAATTCCTCTTGGCTCTGCTCAGAGCATATTTATATGCTCTTTTAATACTGTTATAACTATCCCATGATTCCGAAGAATCAGCCCGGACAGCCTTCCTGTATGAGCCCCTTACCTGTCTCCTTAGTTTTTGAGCCCCTACAATACTGCTAATTTCAATAATAATAAAAATGGATCACAATTTTATTATTTTATATTAAACCTTGCGCGGACCCCATGACGTTGTTCGGGGACCCCCAAATCAATTTTAATTTTCCACGGACCCCCTGAATGATACCGGGGACCCCTGGGGGTCCGTAGGGACCACTTTGGGAACCACTGGTCTATGTTAATCACACTATTTTGACAAAAACATCCTGATGATGATGGGCGAAAGACCGAAACTGGTCGATGACCACAAAAAGAAGCCAGGCTATCACGGAAAATATCTCTGAAACTATTTTCTTTTTATCATTGTCATCTTAACTTTCATTTCTAAAGCTCAGTTATTTTCCAGTTACTGTAACATTACAGGTATTTATTATATCGGAAAGTAAATAAATTTCGTATTTTGTGTGTGTGTATGTATAGTTGTAGGCCTCTAAAAGAAATAAGTCAAGAAAGTAAACTTTTACTTCTAGTTATCGAAGGCCGCATGGAAATACCTCGCAAAGACGCAGGTGGCTTTGGTAAAACCGTAATTTAGACACGGGCAGCTTCATTTAACTTTTGTGAAATCAAAATTAATTTTCTTCGTAGTTAATTATTATGTTTAATCATACAGTCTTTTATTTCTGAAATTCCTTGACACATATATGTATTCTAACCATATAATATACGAAATATCTGGACCGTATAGTCCAATATTATTACTTGGGCAAGCTCAGCCAAGAACCTCCTATTTCCTTGACGATCCAATATAATGTGATATATAAAATCGTAACTCCTATTTCCTCGCAAGGTTTTTTAATAAATACAATGTTATATAACATTTTATACGCTCTAAAGACTGCATTTTTTTGTTTTGTTTTCATAACATCTATTTCTACTCAACTATCTTCATTCTTTCACAATTGATTTGTTTAATTTTTTTTTTTTTTCCCCTTTTTTGGCATAACTAGAGCTGAAAGTGAAAACTTGTTAGTATACCTAATTAGAAAACTGGTCAAGGAGAAAATTGAATTATTATAAGATACTAAATATAATACTGTGCACAGTACATCCTTTATTTAACTGCTAGAATATTTTAAAACTTAATACTTATAATAACAAAAAAATTGATTTGTAACACTCATACGCCTTTTATTGCTGTTTATTAATGGGATTTTTTTATTTATTTTTTTTTAAAGATAGTTCCATGGACTTTTAAAAACCCATTCACATACGTCTGATGTTTTTTAAATACGATATTACAATATTAATCTTTTGAATCCCATCAAATAATCAGTTCCATTGTGAGCTTTTTTAGAAAACCATGACCTGTGTATTATGATATACAGTATTGCGAAATCGAAGGGGATCATTGTCCTTGATCAACAACGTAATACCCGGTAGAAAAAAAAAGACAGGTTCAGGGCGACCAACATGTGACGTTGATGATGCTGCTTTAACATCTCAGTTTTAGTAAGACAAATTCGTGTCAGTGATTCACACTAGATTTTTTTTTTTTCTGTGAAATCCTTGCTTTATTTGTTGTGGTGGTTGGTTCCGCAAGAACTGGAAAGCATCAGACACATTTTCCGTGGTAGCCTGCTTCATTTTGTGGTCATCGACCGGTTTCGGGCGTTCGCCCATCTTCAAGATGCGTATTTCAGACTTGCACAGAGCAAATTCAGTTTACACACTGAAGATGATGGGTGAACGCCCGAAACCGGTCGATGACCACAAAATGAAGCAGGCTACCACGGAAAATGTCTCTGATACTTGCTTCATTTCTTTGCAGTGAATGATGGGTTTAGGTTATTTACCGATCATCTTATACAGCCTGTCTTTCAGACTATCAACAGTATAATAATCAACGAAAATATTGGAAAACCATTATTATTAGTAAAACTGAAATGTTTATCTGAACTGTCTAAAATACTTCTTTTTTTTAAAAAAAAATCTGGTGTGAAACACTCACACAACATTCTCTTACTCCTTTTATCAAAATTATAATTGACAAAAGTTATAGAATGTGTACCAAATATAACGAAATTTGTCGAAAACTGAAAAAACTGTTCAGTAAAACCGCACTTGCGGTTTACTATTTTTCTTAAAACTTGGAATTATAGGCATCTATTTATTTCTAATTAATTTTGTTTGGATGATAGAATTGTATAATCAACTATGATAGCATTTTAAAGAAAAAAAAGATAACCCCACCCCTTCCCTAAAAGTGCCCTTAAATGAATGTTCCCAGAGACATGTTTTAAGTAAAAGTTGTAGATCTTTGTATGCGTAGTTCATATAGAAAGTTTGAAGAAAATCGTTGGAGCGATTTTTGAGAAAATTGCAAAAACGTAAAAAAACCAACAAGTAAAGTGGTACTTCCGGTTGAGGAATTTTAACAGATGACCCACTCGGGTCCCATGGTGATACCTAAACGGAATATCAAGTTTGAACTTTCTACGATTTTTCGTTTGTTGAGTATGCTGTTTCACATACATAATACAAACAACACACACACACACACACACACACACACACACACCAGACAATTTGCTAAAACCATTTTGATCAGGGGGACTCAACACGGATCTTCCGTGAAAAAACTCGATATCGAAAATTTGGACACGATTACAATCTGCTCTTACTAGGAGTAAGAGAAAGGGAAAAAAAAATCCAATGAATGTTATGTTAGAATCTTTTTACTTTCTCTTACTCCTAGTAAGAGAAGTATTGTAATCGTGTCAAATTTTCGATATTGAGTTTTCACCGGAAATATCCGTTTTGAGGTCCCCTGAGTTCAAAAAAGTGGTTTTTAGCAAAGGTCTGTGTGTGTGTTGTGTGTGTGTGTGTGTGTTTGTATGTAAGTGAACAGCATAGCTCAAAAACGTAAAATCGTAGAAAGTTCCAACTTGATATTACGTTTAGGTATCACCATGGGATCTGACGGTGCGTTATGTGTCAATATTCCTCAACCGGGAGTACCACTTTACTAGTTGGTTTTTTTACGTTTTTGCGATTTTCTCAAAAATGGCTCCGACGATTTTCTTGAAACTTCGTATACAAGATAAAAATGCAAAGATCTACATCTTTTATTTAAGACATTTCTCTGGAAAACGTCATATAAGGGCAGTTTTAAGGGGTGTGTGGGGTTGCAACTTCCACTAAAGTGGTATCATAGTTGATTATACAATTCTATCATCCAAACAAAATTAATTAGAAATAAATAGATGGCCAAAATTCCAAGTTTTAAGAAAATTCGTAAGCCGGAAGTGCGCTTTTACTGAACAGCTTTTTCAGTTTTCGACGAATTTCGTTAGATTTGGTACACAAACTATAACATTTGTCAATTATAATTTTGAGAATAGGAGTAAGAGAAAGTTGTGTGAGTGTTTCACACCAGATTTTTTTTTTTTATAAACTAACTAACAATTACATAAAAAATAAAATGTCTATAAAAATATTTAATCTAAATTATTTACTAATAACAAAAGCATTACTATTTCAATGGATGAAAGAAAGTTCTAATACAACAGCTGCCAAACAAGTAATTAATATAGAACTTGGTGAAATGATGGATTTTACTATATTAATTTGTTACGAATAAAGAGAAGACGAGATCCATGTTTAACGAGAATTCCAAGTTAAAATCCATATTCAAGGAGATTGCCACTCATCTCCTAGTAATGGTTCAATTTATGATATTGTACAAGATGAAATCGTTTTGTATTTACGCTATGACGCCTTCATCAATAAATTAAATTCACCAAATTGGATTATTTGGTTAAAATTGCTTTTCCATTTTGAATTAATAATTATTTCCGAAAGTTCGAACAAGTGTCCGAATGGTCATGTTTTAATGAAATGTCATAAACACAATCTGAGTATAATAAAAAAAAAAAATTGTCTATTAAATCAACTGTCATTAGATTAGATTAGAACCGGGGGGGGGGGCGAGCCTCATTCCATTGCTACCTACAAGACGAGGTCTATTGTGGATCCTCTCAAAATTATAGCACAACCCCCAGCTTTGCCCTCCTAATCAGTAAACCTTATCATCGCCAAGGATAAGGATGTGCGCCGTGGTTTCTTCCTCTGCCTTGCACAATCGGCATACCGCACTATCTGCAAGTTGTAGATGGTTCATGTGTCTGTTCAGCCTACAATACCCTGTTTGTAGATCCACAATTAGCCTTAAATCCCTTCGGGTATGGCTCAGTAGATCTCTGGTAAATTTAGGCAAATGTCTCTTGACAAAAAGCTTTGCCTACCTCTGTCCCGGTGTTCTCTCCAACCAAAGCAGACGCTGTTCTTCTTTCTTTCCAACCTTTGATAGAAGTTTGAATAAGGCTCCTAGACAAGTCGCAGAAAGGTATAAAGGTATCTTGCGAACCCTCCTTCGCTAGGATATCCGCCCTTTCATTGCCCAGAAAACCAGCATGTCCCGGCACCCAGGCGAGTGTCAGTTTATTCCGAGTACCTACCGCGGTTAGGGCAAGTAGGCTATCCCACACCAGTCTTGAAACTATTTGGGATCAACTGTCATAGTGATTACATTAATTAATAATAGGGCGGTGGCTAATATTCTCGTATATGTAACTAGTATGATAGATTCTATTGGGTTCGAATCCCAGCTAAAAGCTCATCATTCCCCTTCGATCAAACTTTTAAATGAACTTTCTTCGGGGGGAAAAAAAAATTGCCAAACAAAAGTTATAGGGCTCCGATTCATAGTTAATGTAACATATTTAATGAAACCCATCCGTTCTCGTTTTTCGAGATAATTCCATAAAAAATTAAGTCTGAGATGACCGATTTTCTTCAAATTTGGTATATAGCAATGTATTTAATGTGTTGTTGTGTTTGGTTCCTCTGCGAAGCATCAGAGATATTTTCCGTGAAAGCCTGCTTCTTTTTGAGGTCATCCACCGGTTTCGGGCGTTCGCGCAATCTTCAGGATGGTTTGTCAAACAGTATGATAGCACAGACTTGCATAGAACAAATTCAAAACAGAACAAATGAGTATATAAACTCATTCGGCGAACGCCCGAAACCGGCCAATGACCTCAAAAAGAAGCAGGGCTATCACGGAAAATGTCTCTGATATTTAATGTATATTACTGTTTTATATATGTGGTAGAATCCATTGATTGAATCCAAATAGCACTTTAGAGGGAAAAAAAATTAAAGTACTGTTCCTCCCCCCCCCCCCCGGAAACCCCGAATATTTCATAAACAAGTGATTGGTATTTATGGATGCAGATTGGCGTTTGTGCAGAATCCTGATTCAACTTCCAACTTCAACAAAGGCTGCATGATTCTTTCATTTTTTCGCGATTTTCTCAAAAATCGCTCCGAACGATTTTCTTGAAATTTTGTATACAAAATAAAAATCCAAAGATCTACATCTTTTATTTAAGACATTTCTCTGGAAAAATTCATGTAAGAGCAGTTTTAGGGGAGGGATGGGGTTGCAGGTTCCCCCTAAAGTGGTATCATAGTTGATTATACAATTCTATCATCCAAACGAAATTAATTAGAAATAAACAGATGGCCAAAATTCCAAGTTTTAAGAAAATTAATAAGCCGGAAGTGCGCTTATACTGAGCAGTTTTTTTTTTTTTTTCAGTTTTCGACGAATTTCATTAAATTTGGTATACAAACTATAAAATTTGTCAATTATAATTTTGAGAAAGAATTAGAATTTTGAGAGAGCTTTCTCTTTTTCCTGGTGTAAGAGAAAGTTTTGTGTGAGTGTTTTGCACACTTTTTTTTTTTAAAGAATAATGTTTCAAATAAAGAGTGATACGTTATTATCTATGCAGCAAGCTTATCAAGTTTGAAAAACAAAAAAAATCGTTATAACGGTTTTTTGAGAAAAATTTTAAAAAAACTTCTGGAAATGTCGTGAGGAATCTGTGAAGTTATATTTCAAATGTTTTTGGGGTATGTTGAATTGTGGGATTCCAATGTATTACCTTTAAGGTATTATGTGCCTTAGTAGGTATATATACTCCCCCACCTCTGTATTTATTATGTTTGTCAAACTAGTAAACATAACAAGTTTAAAGATGATTGGTCAATTTTATAATTACATTAGCTGGAGTAGGAGAAAGTTGTGTGAATTTTCCACACCAGATATTTTTACTTTCTCTTACTCCTCCTCCTAGTAAGAGGAAGTATTGTAATCAGGTCAAATTTTCGATATGGAGTTTTTATCGGAAATATCCGTTGATAGAAACTAAAACACATGCGTCGCAACACACATACATGCTCACATCCGTCGCAAATAGTCTGTGAGCATGTATGTGTGTGTATTGTGATGGATGCCACTATATAATATCTATAAATATAATTTGAAGAAAATTATGATTTGAAATAAAAAAATGTAAGTTGGCAAAAAATGGTAAAACTCTGGTAGAAGACCACCGTTACAGAAAAGTTCAAAGAACTTAGTCACCTTTGTCTTTTTACCCTTCTCACAGAGGAGGATTTGAACTGCCAAGAGAAAGCATTCTTTTAGAGAATCTAAATTTTGCTTTCAGACAGTACAGTCTAAATTAGACATTCAACTAGAACATTTGTATCAGGAATGGCTCTCTTAAATTCAGTGCCAGTTATAAGTTATAAATATTTGAATTAAATCAACCTAGCTACTAGTTATTCGATTCTGTGCATTTATAAGTTAATTCAAGATTCACAATTAATAATTACCTTGTAAATTTACTAATTTAATATATAGTTAAATTATTCATTTAAAAGTGGTTCTTATTCTCTGTTTCTAATACTTCTATCTCTATCTTAAGCATACATACACCAAGCCCTTTACAAAACCGCCGGTGCTACACTCTACTACAAACATACAACACACATAACACCAAACTACGCTTCAGTATGTGTGTTTGTATGTAAGTCTGTATGTGAAGTTGAGGTAGCCGACACCCTGGTAAAAGAAGGCGCTGTAACTCCTCTCATTGGGCCGGAGCCCTTTTGTGGAGTCAGTGACCAATTACTCTTAGAAGAAATCAAGAAGGAGGAGGTGGCGAAAAGAGCTCGTCTCTGGAACACCATCCCGGGGGACTGAGACAGGCCAAGGTCTGTCTGGGTGGTAATAACCAGGAAAGGTCGAAAGCCTGCATCAGTCTTAGTAAGAATAGGATCTGTATTCTTGCGGGCATTGCAGACTCAGGGGACACCTGAGGAAGCTTGGCCTAGAAGATGATGGCACATGCAGATTCTGTGGAGAGATGGACGAAACTCCGATACATCTCCCCACAGACTGTGATGCCGTCATTCAAAGAAGATTTAGTAGTCTGGGCCGTTACCAGATAGGGGAGGAGGAAATACCCAACCCTAGAACCTTCCAGGATTTTGGGATTCCTTAGGGAGCTCAACCTGGAGAGGGTGCTGTAGATGAGCCAGCTCATGGGCACCAGAGGGGGTACAATAGATCAAATAATGGTCGCAGTACAGAACCCTCAAAAAAAAAAAAAAAAATCTGGTGTGAACACTCACACAACGTTCTCTTACTCCAGCTTTCAAAATTATAATTGACAAATGTTATACCTAGTTAGCGTACCAAATTTAATGAAATTCGTCGAAAACTGAAAAAAACTGTTCAGTAAAACCGCACTTGCGGTTTACTATTTTTCTTAAAACTTGGAATTATGGGCATCTATTTATTTCTAATTAATTTTGTTTGGATGATAGAATTGTATAATCAACTATGATAGCATTTTAAAGAAAAAAAAACCATAACCCCACCCCTTCCCTAAAGTGCCCTTAAATGAATGTTCCCAGAGAAATGTTTTAAGTAAAAGTTGTATATCTTTGTATGCGTAGTTCATATACTAAGTTTCAAGAAAATCATCGGAACCATTTTTGAGAAAATCGCGAAAAAGTGAAAAAACCATTTACTAAAGTGGTAAAGTAAACGCACTTCCGGTTATGCGATTTATTTCAAACATGGAATTTCAACAATATATTTAATTCTAATTAACATTATTTAGATTAAACTAAATTGTCCAATAAACTGAAATAGCACTTTAGATGAAAACCTAACCCCACCCCTTCACCAAAAGTGCCCTTAAATGAAGTTTCCCAGAGAATTGTTTCAAATAAAAGTTGTAGCTCATTGTATGTGTAGTTGATGTATTAAGTTTGAAGAAAATCGTTGGACCCTTTTTGAGAAAATCGCAAAAACGTAAAAAAAAAAACTAGTAAAGTGGTACTTCCGGTTGTGGAATTTTGACAGATAACGTACTGTCAGATCCCATGGTGATACCTAAACGGAATATCAAGTTTCAACTTTCTACGATTTTTCGTTTTTTAGGCTATGCTGTTCACATATATACATACACACAGACCATTTGCTAAAAACCACTTCTTTGAACCCTTCTCACTGAATTTAAGAGAGCCATTCCTGATACAAATGTTCTAGTTGAATGTCTAATTTAGACTGTACTGTCTGAAAGCAGAATTTAGATTCTCTAAAAGAATGCTTTCTCTTGGCAGTTCAAATCCTTCTCTGTGAGAAGGGTAAAAAGACAAAGGAGACTAAGTTCTTTGAACTTTTCTGTAACGGTGGTCTTCTACCAGAGTTTTACCATTTTTTGCCAACCAACTTGCATTTTTTTATTTCAAATCATAATTTTCTTCAAATTATATTTATAATTTTTTATATTGTGGCATCCATCACAATACACACACATACATGCTCACAGACCATTTGCTAAAAACCACTTCTTTTTGACTCAGGGGAACCTCAAAACGGATATTTCCGGTGAAAACTCGATATAGAAAATTTGACACGATTACAATACTTCCTCTTACTAGGGGAGTAAGAAAAAGTAAAAGTATGTGAAGTTTAAAAACTTAAAATCGCAGAAAGTTCATTACTTGATATTCCGTTTAAGTATCACCATGGGATCTGACTCTACGTTATCTGTCACAAAATTCCACAACCGGAAGTACCACTTTACTGATTTTTTTTTTTTTCACTTTTTTGCAGATTTTCTCAAAAATGGTTCCATAGATTTTCTTTAAACGTATTTCAGCTACACATACAAAGAGATACAATTTTTATTTGAAACATTTCTCTTGGGGAAAATGCATTTAATAAGGGTACGTCTGGCTGGAGGGGTGGGGTTTTAAGTTGTCCTCTAAAAGTTTTATTTCAGTTTATTACACAATTCTATCATCTAAATAATATTAATTTTAAAAATTAAATATGTTATTTAAAAAAATTCCGAGTTTCAAAGAAAATTAGTAAACCGGAAATGTGTTTATATTGAACAGTTTTTTTTTTTTTTTTTTTTTTTCTGTTTTTGAGAATTTTCTCCATAAAAAAACGACGACGATTCCTTTTAATTTTCTATATTACCTATAAAGTATGCCAATTCATAATTTTTGGAAAATTTGGTGTAAGAGAAAATTGTGTGAGTGTTTCATACTTGATTTTTTTTTTTTTTTTCAAAAAGGCAGAATTATATATATATAGGAAATAATCACGTCCTGGAATTATGAGTCCAACCAACCTTGGTCGGTGAACAAGTGTGAAGTCCAGGCCGGCGAGAGTCCAGGCTAGTCAGCCTTGAACAGTCATAGTAACGGTTCCCTACTAGGTGCCCAGATTACAGTTAAAACAGGTCTTTATTACGATTTTTTTTTTTTAACAATTTTTATTATCTTTCTCATTGGCTCTCTATGTCGAATTCTTTCTTTCTTGGCGAACTCTCTCTCTCTCATTCTCTCTCTGTTTTGACTATTGAACAGTGGGGCCTGCGGCAAGGTCTTCATTGCACATTCCAATCTGAAGAGATTTATCAATTTTTGCAATTATTGATTTATTCAATTGGAAATATTTATTTAACTTTTTTAAGATTTATTGTTTCAAAGTGGCGATTTTAATAAATTTTTCCATCGCCTATTAACAATTGACAACCAGCAAATTTCCTGGAAACAAAAAGACCAAGGAGTACGTTATCTGGGCGTAATCCTTGATACAAGACTCACCTGGAGACTACACATTAACAAGCATACACCCGACTGAAACAACTCTACCCACTCATTAACACAAAACACACCACTCAAACACTCCTGCACCACACTACTCTATAAAAACTCTCCTTAGACCTCTCCTGACATACAGGGTGACCAGAGTTATATGCTCCACCCACTTTTTTTTTAAACGGCGTGAAATTTCGAAAAAATCGAAAGCACGTATTTAATCATTTTTAGTCTAGTTTATTTTCAGTGATTGATCCATTTTTTTATACCCAATATCCCGAGATACAGCATCCAACTTTTTTTTTTCAAATGGAACATTATATTATTTTTTTTTGCATATTTTTATAGTACTTATAATTTATATCTAAATTTCCAACGATTAAGAAGGCCATTGTTGGTAACATTGATCATCAGTCCATAAAAATTGTGCATTTTTTGTGGGGATATCTAAAAATAAAGTGTACAGTAACCTTAATCCCGTGGCTTCAGTCGAAGATCTTGGAACTCGAATAACTCTAGCCTGCCTAGATGTTGACTTTGCCACCTAAGTGCTGCTACAAACAGAGTGTGGGAGTCCAGAGCTTTGGCTTGCCTATCCGTTGATGGTGCCCAGTTTGAAGAGCTTCAAAAAAAAAAAAATAGGTAATTTTGACATTAAACTGAAATTTGTTTTTCATATTTTTAAATTACCATAACTTTTGAAAACCTACCGATTTTAAAATTTTTTTTTTTTTTTTTAGGGCTCAGTACTATAAAAATATGCAAAAAAATTAATGTTCCATTTAAAAAAAAAAGTTGGATGCTGTATCTCGGGATATTGGGGTATAAAAAAAATGGATCAATCACTAAAATAAACTAGACTAAAAATGATTAAATACGTGTTTTCTATTTTTTCGAAATTTCCCGCCGTTTAAAAAAAAAGTGGGTGGAGCATATAACTCTGGTCACCCTATATACGCCTGTCCAGTTTAGATAACAGCTAGCAACACACTGACAAAACGATTGTAGACTTTCCAAAACAAGGTTACTACGAATTGCACTAAACGCTCCCTGGTTTGTCAGAAACACACAAGAGAACTTGACATGCCAGATATATATACACACACACAAATGACTAAACTTACAGACAAATTCTTCCTATCGCTTCACACACTACCCTTCAGCTTCACATTACCACATAGGCGAGCCTACATCATCCAGAATATTAAAACCGAAGACTCTACCAAGATCTCTGAGAAAACTCATCTTTGTTTTATTGTTTCTGTTTTTTATCTTTCAATTAGCCTTATGTGAAAAGCTCTAAGTGAGCTGGCCCATACTAATTTGTAAATAAATAATAGAAAATAATAGAATAAATGTTTACTTTCTCTTACTCCTAGTAAGAAGGAAGTATTACAATTGTGTCAAATTTTCGATATCGAATTTTCACCGGAAATATCTGTTTTTAAGGTCACTTGAGTCGAAAATAGTGGTTTTTAGCAAATGGTCTGCGTGTATGTGGGGGTGTTTCTGAACAGCATAGCTCAAAAACAAAAAAAAATCGTAAAAAGTTTAAACTTGATATTCCGTTTGGGTGTATTGGAATCAGTTATCGGATTCCAGATGTATCGGAATCAGATGTCTTGAAGAGGGATTTGAAGTGAAGAATAGGCGGAAGTTAGTTTAGAGATTTTAGAGAATTCTTATTACTTGAAATACGAAACACTGAATTTATAAAAATAGACTATATTTTAAATAGAATAATTTAAATGTTTGAAATAGGAAACTACAATTAATATAAAATTATTGAAATAGATAAATAATTTAAAGTGATTTAAATAGATAAAACTAAGATGCACAACTATAAAATGATTGTTAATAAGTATATGTTTTAAACCTTGTATAGGGACACGCTCGCGAAACTGATGTATAACTGATGTGATACTGGTTGTATCTCTGATGATGTACTGCTCGTAACTGATGTTGAACTGTTATAGACTGATTGTAACTGATACTATAATGATGTTGTACTGATCCCCTCTTCCAGTGGGGCGAAGTTTATATTGGTATTACTCACACATTGACAGATGTGTAAGTGATAGTCACACTAAGACATCTCTCGCAGTGTGCTGACCTCTGCGTCAGGTCGGTGACCAGTGTGATTTAGGTCAGTGGCCAGATTGGCGACAGATGGTCGCCCTTCGGTGATTATCAAAGACTCTTAATAGATGGTAGCCAGCTGGCTTTGAGTGTTTGTTGGCTCTTGTATGAAAGGAATATCGGCCAGGTGGCTTCTGTACACTGGCCGCATAATGACCCTTGTTTGAAAGGGTTTTAGCGGTGCTTCCCTTTGACCGTGTGTATTGACCCTTGTTTGAAAAGGTTTTTGTTTGGCGCGGCTCTTGTCTTGAAGATAGCGGCTGGCTGGAGCCACTAGTTATAAATTATATCCTTTCTTCTTGTTATCATATTGATATGACGTTACAGGGTAATCACCATGGGATTTGACCTGTCAAAAATTCCACAACTGGAAGTACCACTTTACTGATTTTTTTTTCACTTTTCTGCCATTTTCTTGTAAATGGCTCCAGCAACTTTTTTCTAACAAGGTATATCAATTACATATACCAAGATCTACAACTGTTATTTAAAACATTCTGAAAAATCTGAAAAAAAAATTCATTTAAGGGCACTTTTGGTGGAAGGGTGGGGTTAGGTTTTCCTATAAAGTGGTATTTCAAGTTTATTCTACAATTCTGCCATCTAAATAATATTAATTAGAATTAAACCTGTTGTTGAAATACCGTGTTTGGAAAAAAAAATCGGATGACCGGGCAGTGCTTTTATACTGAAATGTATTTTTTTGTTTTCTAGTATTTTCTCGAAAACGGCTCCAACGATTTCCTTTAAACTAGGTATGTGAACTACACATATAAAGAGCTATAACTTTTATTATTAAAACATTTTTCTGGGAAAATTCATTTAAGGGGATTTTTTGGTCGAGGGGTGGGGTTATGTTTTTCTCTAAAGTGCTATCTTAGAGGAACAAGAAAGTGCGGATTTTCTCGGATAGCCAGGCCGCACTAAGGGCTTTGAGTAAGCCTTGGTGGGAGAATGTCGGAGGAAGCTCAATGCTTTAGCTCGGAGGGGTACGGTGCGCCTCTATTGGATACCCGGA
This sequence comes from Triatoma infestans, assembly GCA_011037195.1. Lineage (NCBI taxonomy): Eukaryota > Metazoa > Arthropoda > Insecta > Hemiptera > Reduviidae > Triatoma > Triatoma infestans. Next base: position 7,337 of record JAAEAF010013826.1, on the reverse strand, counting down.
CACGCGGGAATAGAGGGGAATGAGAGGGCAGACCAGTTGGCTAGGGAGGGATCATCTCAACCATTTTGCGGTCCTGAACCAGCCCTGGCTGTCACAAAGACGTTTCGTGACAAACAAATTAGACTTTGGGAGACGAAAGTTTTGGAGAAACGCTGGGGCGACACGCAGGGGTGCCTCCAAGCCAAAAGATTTATACAGACAAGTAGGCAGGGAACTTCGGAGTATCTCCTGTCCCTTAGTAGGACGGGTTTGAAGACCCTGATAGGGATAGTGACTGGACACACTTGGGTGTCCAGCCACTTGTTTAATATGGGGAGGACGTCTAGTCCCATTTGCCAGAACTGTGATGACGAAGTCAGGGAAACGGTGTACCACTTACCTTTGTCAGTGTCCCCGTTTCGCTGGAACTAGGTTTCGTGTTTTTGGGAGGGCATCACTCTCGCAGGATTGTCTGCGCGAGCTGGAGTTTCGGATATCTAGGGATACTGTAGATTAACCGGTAAGCTACCGGGGGGGAGATTTATTAAGGGTATTAGGGGGGTATCGGGGAGATAAAGGCCACATATGCTTAAGTCCCGCGCCATTAGGCACCCGAACTACAATAGTAACAATAAAGTGCTAACATAGTTGATTAAACAATTCTACCAACCAAACAGAATTAATTAGAAATTAATAGATGTCGAAAATTCCGAATTTCAAGAAAAATTAGTAAACCGGATATGCGCTTTTATTGATCAGTTTTTTTTTTTTTCAGTTTTCAACGAATTTCATTAAATTTGGTACACAAACTATAAAATTTATCAATTACAATTTTTGAAAACTGGAGTAAGAGAAAGGTGTGTGAGTGTTTCATACCAGATTTTTTTTTTTTTTATTATTTATTTATATTACAAAACAAATCATTACTTTGTATTAAAGATATACCTTTATTTAAGATTTATCTTATTTCCTAAATAATAATAAAATAACCGTATTCTTTACCTTCCAAAATAACCAGCTGGCTCTATCTATCTTCTTTAAAAATACTTAATTAAAACTTGCACTATTATTAAAGTAGGTTTCAAAGTGACCTGACTACTACATAACGTGTCTGGTACACCGTTATTTCTTGGCAATGTTATATTACACAAAATATAAACCAAATTATAAGGGAGTTTAAATAAAAGGATGGTTTGTAATTAGGTACTGTCTGAATAATAATAATAATAATAATAATTATTATTATTATTATTAATTATAAGGAAATAGCATTTAAAGATATTGTGCTAGAAAAATAAAACACAATGTGCATTAAATTGTTAAAATAGGAAGTTATTCGATTTTTTTTTTAGATTTTAGATTATTAATAGGAAATTATTGCACGGTGACGTGAAAGATCTATTATGCCTCCTGGAGTCTTCTCAGTGTACTGCCGAAGTTTTCTAGCTACCGATCACCGGGCAGTGAGCTGTAGAGACTCCTACGAAGAGAAAAATCTGAGGGCGGCTTGCTGGATTCAAAGCCGAGACATCCGCGTTTGATAGTACTACGCGTTATCGCAGCGCTAATCCCTTCCTTCTTCCCTTGGCTTATTGCCAAGGGACGGAGACCCTAGTTTGTGTATTGTTTTGACGAAGTGTATGGAATACCGGAGCCCTGCGGTTGTTACTCCCCAAGTAACTGCATGCAACAGATATTTCCTTGCGGGCAAAGATAGTTACTAAGTTACAAATAGCAATTAATATTTACAGAATTCCAAAATCTGGTGTGAAACATACTCACACAACTTTCTCTAATTAATAGAATTTAATCAAGAAATTTTCTATAAAAAAATTGACATGTTACAAAGTTTAGTTGAGCTGGCCATAATTATGGTCGTGTTGGTGTAGTGGTTATGAGCATGGACTTGTAAGTAGAAGGACAACCAGTTCGAGTCCAGCGGTATAACTGCTAAATTTTATATTTGATTAAAAAATGTTAATAGTAAAGTAGATGCTTCCGCCCCCGTCCATGCATACCTAATTTGGTAGTTGGACGTTTAAGCTTGCCTGAAAAAATAGGCATTACTTTACTTTACTGAAATGGTAGAGAAAAAGCCGTAACGCTACTGTGTTCCTCCAGAACCCCTCCAAAAATCAAGTTTCCTGAGTTAAAAAAAAGTTGTTTAAATAAAACGAAATACTAAGTTTGAACTTCTAACGCTACAAAACATTTTTTTTTACTTTCTCTTATTTTCTTTAATCAAGGGGACCCCCCCCCAAAAAAAACATGTACGTATTTCCGGTCGAAAATTTGACACGGAATATACTTCCTCTTACTAGGGGTAAGAAAAAGTAATAAATAAGTAAATTGATGACGCCTAATCAAAATATCATTTTAGAGATTCTTGCAAAATTTTGTCTTTTAATATTAATTGCCTGCACACACACACATACACACATAAACCCATTGATCCCGAAAGATGGTTACATCCCGCCAGTTTTCCACATATAAACGTAGACTCGGAAACGCCTCATGATATGGATGTCTATACTGATGGTAGTAAAGAAGATACATATGTTGGCTGTGCATTCCTAGTGGTCCGGCGGAAAGAAGTGCTGGTGGGGGGTGGATTCCGCCTCGATGAATGTTGCTCCAATAATCAGGCGGAGCAGTTGGCAATAGTAAAGGCACTGGAATGGCTGGAGTCAAACGCCCAGATCGGAGGACACGTTAGAGTATCTACAGACAGCCGTATTACTCTGGATTCAATGCAGGACTCTAAAAATCACCTTCCACTGATTGAGAGGATAAGGGTGATTTTGGTTGGGCTACAGCTGCGATGTAGTGTTTCGTTCTCCTGGGTTAAAGCCCACGCTGGAATACCAGGGAATGAACAAGCTGATAAAATGGCTAAGGCCGCCTCCAAAGACAGCGAACTTCCAATTAGCTACAAAAGCTATCCCAAAACATTCCTCAAGCATTGGGCTCATCAGCGCAGCGTGCACTCTTGGGAGCAACTATGGACTGGATCTCTCACCGGAACATTAACCAGGGAGTTTTTCCCTTCAATCTCAACTCGCCTTCGAATGCAGCACATCGGCATTACATATCGGTTGACGCAGCTGTTATCGGGACATGGGAAAATGGCCGCATATCTATATAGATTCGAAATCGTCCCATCCCCGGTCTGCTCTTGTGACAACTCTTCGGCTCAGACGGTGGATCATCTTCTGTGGACTGCATCTGCTTACTTCCCTCAAGAAGTGCTTTCATGCAGCGGGTAGTAACTCAGTCGGTGGATTGGCCGCCTGGCAAGTCGACTTTGCTTCAGCCTGAGTTCTTTGGGCACTTCAAAAAATTTATAGACGACATATTCAAATTCTTGAATGATTAGGAAGGAGAAAAAATAAATAAATAAAGAAAGAAATAAATAAAAATTAAAAAAAAAAAATATAAAAAAATAAATAAAAAATAAATAAAATAAAAACAAATAAAAACTGATTATAAAAAGTGAAATATATTAGGGAATGATATTGCATGTAAATAGAATGATAATAATAATAATGAACAGTTGATCCAAATTTTTCATAACTGAACATTTCAGTGTTTCATTTTGGTGGTTTCAGTGTTTCAGTTTCATTTTAGTGGTTCGAACTTATATTTTTATATTATAATATAAATTGTTTTCAGTATTTTAAAATACGAAAATATGTTGATGTATAAAGCTGTAATATGTACTTTGTAAATTTCATGTAGTGCTCTTTGAGCGGAGCATGATGAGAAATAAATGATTTAAAAAAAAAAAAAAACACACAACACACACACAACACACAGAAGAAACCAAACAACACCATAAAGAAGCTCCATAAGAAGCAAGTTGTAAATTTAAGCTCGAACATTTGGCACGTTTGCAATATTTCGTCTAATAGAATAGCAAAAAAAAAAAAAAAGAAAAAAAGTAAAAAGTTAATTTTAAATTAAAATAGCTATTAGTTTTTAGTTTTACGTAAAACACGTGCAACTGCAATAGATGGCTGAGAATTTAAAAGTGTCCTTCAATTTATTAAGAACTTCCAAGTTAAGACATCTAAACTATAATATACAAAACTATATACATCGAATAATATTATTTATTAAGTAGATTATTGAATGTAGTAGTGAGTGGTGTGTGTGTGTGTGTGTGTGTGTGTGTGTGTGTGTGTGTGTGTGTGTGTGTATGTACATGTACGTATCTGTTTTAACACTAATTGTGTTTCTATTTCCTGATGTAAGCCAGTTAGATATAGGTGTGGCAGCAAAGTAACATTCAAACAGGTTATTGTGAATAAACTCAATTAATATTTGTTTAATATTTTCCATATAAAATTAAGCTAATTTTGATTCTCATAATTTTATTACGAGAAATACCATATCCCCTACATCTGAGTATGATGAAAATTCCTAAGGTGACAGTGATACAAAATTAGTCGATAATTCTACCAATTAATGTGGTAATTATGAATTGTAGTGACTGACCACTGTTATGGCGGACACTGTTCTACAGATCCCTTCCAACTACCACCATTCTATCAGAGACTACTGTAATCCATTCTATGTATAAGTATCGAATTACACTCGGGTCTTCTCAATGCATCCTAAGAAACTTTTTAAATAATAATAAATTCGTTTTTTCTTTGCGCTTCACAACACATGTGGCAAAGCAAAAAAACTAAACAGTTTATACCAGAAAAAAATTTGTGATTTGTACAAAATGTGTTAAATAAAGCTCATACTGTTCAAATTAACCGTAACAATAATGTATTTTAGTACCTGACCTAATCCGAAAAGACGGACCTTCACACAACATGCACTAATACCAAAGTAACCGTTAACCGTTATTTGTTAAAATATTTAATGTGTGTGTGTGATATGAATGTTGTTAGAAGGGGATAAAAAACAAAAATAAAACAAAAAAATTCGTCGAAAACTGAAAAAAACTGTCCAGTAAAAACGCACTTCCGGTTTACTAATTTTCTTAAAACACGGAATTTTGGCCATCTATTTATTTCTAATTAATTTTGTTTGGATAATAGAATTGTATAATCAACTATGATAGCATTTTAGAGGAAAACATAACCCCACTCCTCCCCTAAAAAGTGCCCTTAAATGAATTTTCCCAGTGAAATGTTTTTAAATAAAAATTGTAGATCTTTGTATGTGTAGTTTATACAAGGAAGTTTCAAGAAAATCGTCGGAGCCATTTTTTGAGAAAATCGCGAAAAAGTTATTTAGTAAAGTGGTAAAGTAAAGCGCACTTCCGGTCATTCGATTTTTTTTTTCTAACTCAAAATTTCAACAACATATTTAATTCTAATTAACATTATTTAGATGACAGAATTGTCTAATAAATTGAAATAGCATTTTAGAAGAAGCCGTAAACCCCAGCCCTTCCCCAAAAGTACCCTTAAATGAATTTTTCCGGAGAAATGTTCCAAATAAATGTTGTAAAGTGGTACTTCCGGTTGAGGAATTTTGACAGATAACATACTGTCAGAGATCCCATGGTAATACCTAAACGGAATATCAAGTTTCAACTTTCTACGGGTTTTTCGTTTTTCTGCTATACTGTTCACATACATATATACACGCACACAGACCATTTTCTAAAAACTTTTTTGGGGACTCAGGGGACCTCAAAAAGACATTTCTGGTGAAAACTCGATATCGGAAATTGACACGATTACAATACTTCCTCTTACCAAGAGGAGTAAGTGAAAGTAATAAGTAACAAAAATTAAATAAGAAACATTTAAATGTTATGTTGAATTGTGAAACAAAGCTTGGAAAAGGAGAAAACAATGAAACAAAAATGAGAAATACGATACAGAAACGTACAGAATACGATAATAGTATATCGATGTGTTAATTAAATTAAATAGGAAGAATAATCGTAGCATTTGTGACTATAGGGAGGGCGCAGTTGGAAGGAGTCTATAGAACGTTGTCCGCCATGAGAGGAGTCACTAGAACTCATAATTACCATTAATTTAATTTTTATAGCTTGCTAGATGTGAGAAACACTTAAAACAGAAATAAATTTATTAGTGGACTTTACTAGAATTTGAAAACGACAATAAAAGTTTTACACTAAGTATTTACTGCCCTGGGAATGAAACTTGATGTGAGGTCTGACAATGCCATATAATATATATGCGCACTCTCACAAACACATTCACACACACAGCTTCTACCAAAAAGTCCACTTCACTATTACTACTGACCCTTTTTGTTTTCCAATTTATCACTTGGGCCAAATTGTTTACAACCACATTGTGTTTACATTATTTTCTTGTTTTACAATCCTAACAAATAAAATTCTATCAATTTCCTGTTTACTTTCTCTTACTCCTAGTAAGAGGAAGTATTATTGTAATCGTTGTCAAAGGCACTAATGGATTTCATTAAACTTGACCATACATGCAAGAGAGCCTAAAATACTTTGGTTTAAAACATTTCTCCGAAAAATTTATTTAAGGGTTTTTACTTTTTTTAATTACTCCGAGTAAAGAGGAAGTATTGTAATCGTGTCAAATTTTACGATATCGAGTTTTCACCGAAAATATCCGTTTTTAAGGTCCCCTGAGTCCAAAAAAGTGGTTTTTAGAAAATTGTGTGTGTGTGTATATGAACAACATAGCTCAAAAACGAAAAAATCGTAGGAAGTTTAAACTTGATATTCCGTTTACGTATCACCATGGTTTCTAACAGTACGTTATCTGTCAAAATTCCTCACCCGGAGTTACGACTTTACTAGTTTGTTTTTTTTTTTTTTACTTTTTTGTGATTTTCTCAAAAATGGCTCCAACGAGTTTCTTGAAACTTGCTACATAAACTACTACACATACTAACAGCTACAACTTTTTTTTGTAACATTTCTCCCGAAAAATTCATTTAACGGCACTTTAACGGGGACGGGTGGGGTTAGGTTTTCATCTTAACTGCTAATTTAGTTTATTAGACAATTCTGTCATCTAAATAATGTTAATTAGAATTAAAGTTGTTGTTGAAATTCCGAATTTGAAAAAAATCGGATAACCGGAAGTGCGTTTGTTTTAAAATTTTGTTGGGGCAAATAATTTCAGAGAAACTATGGACACGATATTTCAGTGCATAATTATCTGATAAAAATTGATAAAAATGATGCTTTAGGAATTTTTTACTTTCTCTTACTCTGTAATCGTGTCAAATTTTCGATATTGAGTTTTCACCGGAAATATCCGTTTTGAGGTCCCCTGAGTCCAAAAAAAAAGTGGTTTTTAGCAAATGTCTGTGTGTATGTATGTATGTGAACAGCATAGCTCAAAAACCAAAAACCGTAGAAAGTTGAAACTTGATAT